>JAJOZX010004674.1:0-52500 GCA_023014485.1 Bathynomus jamesi
CCCCCCCCCCCCCCCCCCCCCCCCCCCCCCCCCCCCCCCCCCCCCCCCCCCCCCCCCCCCCCCCCCCCCCCCCCCCCCCCCCCCCCCCCCCCCCCCCCCCCCCCCCCCCCCCCCCCCCCCCCCCCCCCCCCCCCCCCCCCCCCCCCCCCCCCCCCCCCCCCCCCCCCCCCCCCCCCCCCCCCCCCCCCCCCCCCCTCACCACAATTAAGGGGATCAGAAGCCCCTTTTCCCCGTCAACCCCGAAACCTAACATCATTTATTAGCCACCTTTTTCCTTTGTATTCGTAATGTAATTCATAATTATGCTTTAGTGCAACTTTTCTTTGGAGACGATTTGCCAAGTTATTTTAGCTTAATTTAGTTGGTTAGTTTTGAGAACTCTTTTTGTGATGTGTTTGTTCACCTTTCGAGAATTGTTTTTGTGTGTGTGTGTGTGTGTGTGTGTGTGTAAGTGGAAGCACGATAATGATTTTGAATGTAATGGGGATTGTAATATATATATAGTTGCAAAAAAATCGAGGGTTTTGTTTATTTTTTCGTATGGATTCGATAAAGAAATCTGTTCAGAAAAATATATAGTTATAATAAAATAAAGGCGTATAAAACGTATTTTATTTAGTACAACAGACTTTTTTTTAATTAAAATTAGACGTACGAGCTACACACACACACACACACACACACACACACACACACACACACACACACACACACACACACACACACACACACACAGCAGAGGAACTTTTTTCAGCTTTTTATATTTCAGCCCAAAATTATAGATAAAATATATCCAATAAAGTAATTGCTTAATGTTATAAAACCTAAGAAAAATATTTAACGTGTGTAAAAATTAAAGATTTTATATTAATGGAAGGCCTCGGCCCCTAGAGTGGTGTTTCTCAACTTTTTTTTTTGTGCTGGCGATCGCCTTTTGACCCAAAAAAAAAAAAAAATTTTTTGCAACCCACTTCCGTAAATGATAATCCAATATACTTGACTCGCAAAAACGGCTCTCGAATGCGTGACGATGGAAAGTTACTAAGAAGTGGGTGCTTGATCCTTTCGATGAAAGGGCGGTAGAGTCTGCCGAACTTGCAGGAAACTTGCATCATAAATTTTCTTTTAACAAAACGCCGCAGTTGTCATTCCCGTCAGAAATTTTTTGTACATTTTGGAGACCACGGAAAAGGGAGTATCCAGAACTGGTGTCTGAAGCATTGGAAGTTTTAATTCTATTTACAACCTCGTACATACGCGAATTGGGCTTCTTATCAATGGTTGCAATTAAAACAAAGCAATGAAATTGACTGTGTTACTCTGCGTTCAGTTTAGTCTGTTCGGCCGAATATAAGAAGATTAAGAAATGCAAAGCCCAGACGCGGATGTTTCATTGAAAGACAGACCAACAGTTTCATTCGGAGATTACCAATTAACAGAAGATAATTTTAATCTCTTAACGACCGAAGTTTTTGTAGGATTAAGTTATGAGTGTGCGTATGGGAAACGGTATATATTCGACCCAGTGGTCAAAAAGAGGTTAACTGTAAAATTGTAACATTACAAGAGTTTTTCATTTTAAAAAGTAGTTTGTCTGATTTTACATATTTCTGTAGTTTCGCTGGAAAAAAATAAACTTCAGAATTTTTTATTTTTTTTTAAGTCTAAACACAGGGACCCCCCTAGCTGAGTACCTTTCGGAACTCCCAAGTTGATAAGCTGATAAACCCTGCTCGTGAGGATATCTAATAAAGTGTTCTCAACCCTTTTAAAGTTGGTAATAATCAGGGAGAGGGAAGTACGCCATAATCAAAATCTCAAGCATACCTTGATAGACAGTATAGCTGTACAATTGTACATATATCTGTAGGATATTAATTGTATATTATACTGTAAATACACGCTGTACTTACTATACTCAGCATTTTACTATTAGCAAAGTACCAATTTGTTTTAGCATTATGAAATAAAATACAGGGTGTTGAAGAAACAATGGTTCAAAAAATCTATACAATATAATACGGTTGTTTACAGTTCCAAATTGTGCAAATTTAGAACACTTCCACGTGGTGACCATCATTCATCGTTGCATTGTGTATTTGACGCTCAAACTTCATTAGAGCATTAGCGAGATGTTAATTGCAGTTGGCATGAAAAGTGCATTCTTTCAAAGGGATGGTGGGGCCGGTTCCCATTGTACCGTTGTTGTTTCCAACTTTCCACAGCACTGAATAGGCCGTGATGGACCTAACTTAACCTCTTTGGACTTTTATCTATGGTGAGGTTGGGGGGGGGATGTTAAAACACTTGTGTATTGTGACAAACCCCAGTTCTCTGCCAGAACTCCGTCAAAGAAATAGCGGTCACGGTATCCATTCCACAAGAACATCTTAGTAATGATCTAATGGGGTTCGAGCATCGAATACTCATTGTACGCACAGGTGATGGTCATCTTGTGAGTGTTCTAAACTTCGACAGTTTAGAAATGTAAATAATCATATATATTGAATACATGGTGATTAATAAGGAAAATTACCCCTTATTTTTTTTTTAGCACCATTATTTCTGGAACACCCTGTATTTTCAACAGCAAGATTTAATATGTGAAGATACGTCAAAAGGGTTTTCTTTTACATTATTTAATCCATATAACGGAGGGGATCTCCGGCTTTACCTGGGATCCGAACCACGGGTCTACATAATCTGGATACAGAAAGTGGGCTCCCAACCACCCAGACCCGATATCGCTCAACAACGCTGATCGACGGGAAGCAGTATTACGTTAGACACTGACCACCACGACGTAATCTCTCTGTATATAGTGCACTTGTGGTAGTGATGTCAGACTGATTTAGTTCAAGGAATGAGACTACAGCAGGTTAATTAATTCTCACGTAATATTTACGTATGCCATTTAGTTCATTCTTCTTAACAATACTTCTTACGTCAGATGAAAAACTCGCTTTGTTATCGTAAAGGAAGCAGTCTCTTCTCTCTCTCTCTCTCTCTCTCTCTCTCTTCTCTCTTCTCTCTCTCTCTCTCTCTCTCTCTCTCTCTCTTATATATAATAAAAGTGGATTTAAGGATTACTAATGGTGGGTGACAGCGTGTAGGCGTATTATTCTGTCAAATCTCCTGGGTGAGAGAAGGGTTGGGAAGCGTTTTCAGTATTAATAATAATTCTAGTAGTAATAGTAATGGAAAAATATTACTTATTATTATTATTGTAGTTAATAATAATATAATAATAATTATTAGCGAAACTGGTTGTGAAGTTTTATTGCAACAATGATAATATTTAGTGGATTTGAAATTTCTAAAAGTCCATCGAATCAGTTTATCTTGTGCCTTAATTCTCTCGTATCTTATTCGATAAACTTTATGGAACACCTCGTTAACAGTTTAAAACAATTACAGAATTAACAAGTATTGAAGTTGATGCAACGAGAAACCGTAAAGACAGAGAGAGATTGAATGAAATTGTTATTAAACAATGGGTTAATCATTGTATTTTGTGGGTTTGAGGTTTATAATGAAACCAAATGTTTGTTCCTCCTTTAATTATAACCAAGGTCACAGTTAGGCTTTACACAGTTATATATAAGGTGTGTGTGTGTGTGTGTGTGTGCTCTTTTTCAGTGAGAATTTATATTATTAAACAGCAAAAAAAAGGAGGGAATCTTTCCTCTAATGACGTCAATGGGTACCGGATTTGCAAGCCAGTTTCGATTAATTTCCTAAGTAGTTTTTATAAACGTATTTCACCTTTAAAATATTATTTGTAAAGAGAAAGACGTCAGTAGTGAGTGACTCCCATTACTGATTCATGGATTTACAGGGTGTTCCATAAGTGTGGTCTCGTGGGAGGATTTATTTTAAATTAAATTTACGAGAGTAATACATTAGGACTAAAACAAATGTTGAAATTGATGTCTTGTTTTGGCACCTTTTTTACGATGCGAGTAGAATAACACTCAATGGCTAATATGAAAGGGAGTTGCACTCCTGAGGAAAAGGCAAAGGCAGAGACGGAGGCAGAGGCCTTTTCCTCACGAAAACTCGCGTGTGTAGGTATCCAATTTTACGTCATGCTTGTCAGTTATTAATAATTTTATTTCTATTCAATATAATTGCCTCTTCCGGGCATGATTAGTTACGACTGAAATTAACTCCGTGGTACGTAATAACGTATGTGTATGTTTTACGTGGATTACGTTTCCTTAGAGTATAATGGGGGCATCCATGCAAACTTTGTGGGAGGTACGTTTTTAGTCAACTCTAATTTAGGTGTTATATATATATATATATATATATATATATATATATATATATATATATATAATAAATTTAAAAAGCCGATTTTTAAACAAGTACCTTGGAGGTTAACTATACCCCGGACCTTTTTCTTTTTGCGCGCGCGCGCTGTTCTTTCGATGTTTCAGCTTTAACTTGCATGTCATCGAAGATTCGTAAGAAATGCAAAAAGAGGTTGAAAATCGGTAATGGATGTTGTAAACAAAGTTAGGTTATCTTCATCGATGTATTAAACGTGTGTGTGTATATATATATATATATATATATATACACACACACACGTGTGTGTGTACAGTATATTGATGTTTGTATTCTCTCTTTCAGTTTCGGCAAGAGAGCGCAAGGGGGCGGTCGGAGGCCGAATGAATGCCTTATTCTGGAGCCTTCGGAGATAATGGTGGTGAGTATATATATATATATATGTATAAAATTGGTTTTCGATTTATTTGATATTGATGACGTCAGAGATAGACAAAGTTGACCTGAATTAGGTTCTGCCTTTCTTTATTTCCCCAGATAAAAAATTCAAGTCCCACACATTTTTATTAAGTTTTCACCCTTCGTTTTGTTATATATATATATAATATATATATATATAATATATAATATATATATATATACAGGGTGATTCAGCAAAGAGTACATTAAATTGGAGGATGAAATCCTTGGATAATTCTAAACCACAATGTCTCTATGGTAAAATGTCAGATTCTGCAGTTTCCATGTTACAATACATTTAAGATGTATTAATGAGAGTGAATATGAAGTGAAACCCCCGTAGGTTTTTGTAATAATTTATTCAGAGATCTCTACGGTGTGACCCCTCTTTGTTACAACCTAAAGGAAATGTTCAAAGTTGCCCCCTTCTGCCTCGATGCATGCCTGTACACGTCGTACCATTGAATGTCTGACGCGTTCCAGAAAAAACATTTTGCCCGAGCATCAAGGGAATATCTGGATATTGTTTATCCCAACAGGTGGATAGGGCGTGGTGGCCCCGTTCCCTGGCCATCCCGCTCCCCAGATCTTAACCCTTTGTATTTCTACCTGTGGGGCCATTTAAAGACGTTGGTGTATGATACAGAGGTTCAAACAAGAGAGGAATTATAGTCCAGGCATTCTGGAACGCGTCAGACATTCAATGGTACGACGTGCATTGAGGCAGAAGGGGGCAACTTCGAACATTTCCTTTAGGTTGTAACAAAGAGGGGTCACACTGTAGAGATATGTGAATAAATTATTACAAAAACCTACGGGGGTTTCACTTCATATTCACTCTCATTAATACAACATCTTAAATGTATTGTAACATGGAAACTATGCAGAATCTGACATTTTACCATAGAGACATTGTGATTTAGAATTATCCAAGGATTTCATCCTCCAATTTAATGTATTCTTTGCTGAATCACCCTGTATATATATACAGTGTGTGTGTGTGTGTTGGATTGATGGGAGCTGAATATTAAATTTGTTTTACCGCTTAGCGTGTTCGTTTTGTCTTTGGATTGAAAATTCATTGCTTTTTGGGGTTCAATGATGGAATTGAAAAGAAGGATTTCAAATAATAAATGCGTGTAGGTTTACACACGAAAATAACATCGTTACAGTTAACCAAAAGGCACGGGTGCTTTACTGTTTTGGTTATCGGCTCGTTTTATCAGGAGAGAGATTAAACTGTGCATGATTGTTCGAATAGGTTTTACACACACACGCACGCACGCGCACACTGTTCGGTTACCCCACAAAACCTCGACATTTTTACATTCAATTTTGTATGGCAACATTTACCCAATCGAAAATAAATGTAATAAATTTAACCAAACCTTACCTAGCTTAGCCTAACCTTAATTGTATCCTCATGTTTCATGATAAAAGATAGCATTAAAAAGATATCCACCACGACACTGCCACATGATATGCACGTTCGTGTCGCGATGCGTTGTGTATCCTCAGAATACACACACACACACATTTATTTTCTTTCCCAAAATGTATTCAGGCCTATAATAGCAATAATAAGACTTTAGTAAGGGTGAGATTGTACTCTGCGGTTGTGATGGGCAGACTTTTATTTTAATTAATGATTACAGATGCTCTACCATCTCACTCCAACAACTTCAAGAAAAGTTGTTATATAAATTGTACAACAATCTTGGAAGTGACAACTGAGGCACGTGATACAGTTTTTAAAACCTTTTTCTCGAAGGCGTTTGGTAAAGAATCTGTACCACTTATTCGCGTTAGTATTTATACAAATTTAAACTTAAATTTTTGTCCATTCGGAGTACGTTCTGGTTCCCTAAATGGGTGCCTCACGCAGCACGCTTCATATCGGTTCTACTTCCATACTTGTTACGCTGTAAACAGTCAAGTACCTTATGACTGGAAATTTTTTAAATCGTTTGGTTTCTTATTACGTGTCAAACAGGGTTGCCACGAGGCTTTTAAAGCTGTAAATTGGCTTTATATTTTCATCCTTAAAAAATGGCTTTAATATGGCGTTATTTGGTGTGGGAAGCTTTAAAAAAATGGCTTTATAGTGTATAATTACTTGCTTACTAATGGCTAAATAAAAAAGTCCTTTGTCACTTTAAGTTGTCATCGTCTGATCTTAATGAATAAATAACACTGGGGAACAAATTTCAACTTTTTGTCCATTGAATTAGATTTGACAGTTAGTTCTAGGTAATTTGGGTGCGCTGAGCACGAATTTTTACTCGGTTTTGCTCTATCAGGTCCTGATTTTGCTCAACACCCTCCTCTTTCGTCGTATTCATAAAAGGTTTTTTCTCAATACTCGCTAAGTCTTTTTGCAGTTACACATTATGCAACTAGGTTTTTATCTAGGTATTTGTACCTATTGTTATGGTATTGTTGTATTATGTATATTTTTATATGTAACACCCTAAAAATATTTTTAATTTTGTCATTTTTAACCCATTTTAATATTAGTAAATTAAGCTAAAAATATCATAGAATTCTAAAATTTTCTCGAGCGTTCCTGTTCTCTGTAGAGTATTCTAGAGGGACAACTAAATATATAAAAGCGACTCGTTTCCAGAGTTAATCAGTCAATTCAATCAGTCAGTCAGTCAGTCAGTCAGTTGAGTTAGTTAATTAAGTTTGGGCATTAACATAATTTTGAATTGGCATATGATTTAGTGAGTAATTTTGTCATCGTGATTTAATATTTGATTTAATTAGACGTAATTTATATTGTACCTACTCATCCGTGTTTCTAGTTTAATTTCATAGATTGTAAGTACCTATTTCATAATAAGTACCTATTTAAACTAATTTTTGTGTTTATATTTCAGATTTTCTTAAATTTATATGAATTAAGGGCTTTAAATACCTTTACAAATTGGCAGAACAATCAAGCAATATGTCATCAAGCACTAGAAAGTTCAAATGCAAAAACAACCCTGATTCCTTCTGTTATATATGTGGAAATTTTACACTTCCACATCAACGAGCAAATATAACTGACTTCGTAAAAAGAGCTTACTTAGCTTATTTTGGCATAAAAACTGGGGGACCAAGATAAATCGTGGGCTCCACATAAAGCCTGCACTATATGCATTGAAAGACTGCGACATTGGACGAAGGGTTCGGATTCAAAAATACCTTTTGGAGTTCCGATGGTAAGTTTATGATTTCATAAAACTACGTAATTTAATCACTAGTATACTGTAACTTACCTAAATGTAATTGTAACTTAGGTACATAAACAAAAATTTACAGAAAATGTTTATAAGAATCTCAAATATTGCATAAGGTTGAAACACATAGAAATGTTAAATGTTTGGGTGATAACTTTTGATAAAATTCATAAAAACAAGTCTCTCGTCGCTTTTGTTAACGCTTTACAATTTCTTTTCCATATCAGGTGTGGCGAGAGCCTACTAACCACGAGACCGATTGCTACCTTTGCTTTGTCCAAGACTTCGGGCTTCACTAAGAAAAATAAACATTGTATCGAGTACCCAAATTTCGACACCGCGATACGACCTGTGCTACATTCAAATGAGATCCCCATTCCAAAATTTAAGGGTCTGCCAACTCAAGAATTAGTTGAAGATGTTCCTGAAAATATTGTTATGCACTTTGAGGAGTCAGACACCGATTTTGACCCCAGCGTATTTGAAAGTCAAAACGATCCGCAAAAGTTTAACCAGGCCGAGTTGAATGATCTTGTAAGGGATCTAAATTTGCCAAAAAAGGCTGCGGAAATTTTAGCTTCAAGACTTAAAGAGAAAAACTTGCTTACTTCAAACACATACATTTCATTTTACAGAAAAAGAGAAGAAGAACTTGTTAAATATTTTAGAACAGAGGATAGTTTAGTATATTGCTGCGACATAGTTGGTTTGTTAAAGAAGATGGGGTTGAGTCTTACGATGCAAATGATTGGCGCTTGTTTTTAGACAGTTCGAAAAGAAGTCTTAAGTGTGTGTTGTTGCATAATGGCAATCTATACGGCTCGATACCGATTGGGCACTCAACAAAATTAAAAGAAAAGTATGAACATATAGAAAAGGTTTTAAATCTTATCAAATATAGGGAGCACGAGTGGATCATATGTTGTTGACTTAAAATGGTTAATTTTCTGCTAGGACAACAAGGAGGGTATACTAATATCCCTGCTTCCTTTGCTTATGGGACAGCAGAGCCAAGGAAGAACATTATTTCAAACAAATCTGGCCAGCACGAACATCACTTACTGTCGGAGAAAAAACGTAATTAATCCATCTTTAGTGAGCAGAGATAAAATCATATTTCCTCCTCTGCATATAAAACTAGGCCTCATTAAACAATATGTAAAAGCTTTAGATACGAACGGCGAGTGTTTCAAATACATAACTTCAAAATTTCCAAGTTTAAGTTATGAAAAAATCAAGGCGGGAATTTTCGACGGTCCACAAATAAGAACAATGATTAAAGACAGCAATTTTCCTAATGTCATGAATGAACGCGAAAACAATGGCTGGTCTCATTCGTGGACTTGATAGAAAACTTTTTAGGCAATTATAGGGCAGATAATACGAAGAAATCGTAAAAAAACTTTTAAGGGACTACAAAGAGTTAGGTTGCATATGAGCATAAAAATGCATTTTTTGAATAGCCATCTGACCAATTTCCAAGTAATTTAGGTGATGTAAGTGACGAACAAGGGGAGAGATTCCACCAAGATATCAAAATTATGGAGGAACGGTACCATGGCCGCTGGGATTCCACATGATGGCTGATTACTGCTGGTGCTTGAAAAGAGACCTGCCATCAACAAGCAAATACGCTAGAAAGTCTTACAAAAGAAAATTTTTGCCACAGTGAAAGCTTCATATCTGTTTTGTTTTTTTATTTTAAGTCATTTCTATCGTTATAATGTAATTTTACTGTAGTTTGAACTGCTTGTATTCATGAAACTTGAAAAAAAAATTTAACACATGACTTAATTTTTTAGTCCTAATTTGAAAAATCTGGAAAATGGCACATAGGCCGTCGACAAGAATCAGGACCTGATAGAGCCAAACCGAGTTGAAATTCGTATTCAGCGCACCCAAATTACCTAGAATCAAGTGTCAGATATCATTCAATAAAATACGTGTTGCCCAGTGTAATGTAAATTACAAACATGTCATGTGATGTATAGATCTCGCCTTACGTAGATCACACCATAAGTAAGTATTGCTAACTGTATACGTGCAAAATGCTTCAGGCCGTTGAGTGAAGTGTTGGTGACTTCGGCATCCAAAACCTTTGTATGTTCTTCTTACACATATTGCCTCTTTGAGCAGAACTCTATAGGTCTTTCAAATGGCTTTATTTTAAAGAAAATTTGTCTTTATTAAGTTATTTCAAAATTTTGGAGTGGCAACCCTGGTGTCAAAATTGGTTAATAAAAAGTTCATCTCAGAATTAGGTTTCAAATTGTGACCGCACAGACAATAACCAGAAAAATGTCGACTCTCATTTTGACCTTATACGTATACCAAAAAGAAATCTATACTCAATTCGTCAACAAGACCAAACACTCGACACACTAATGAACTAACTAAACTTAACTTTACTTAATCTAACCCACAATAACTCGCCGATTAATTATTTTTGTCTTGTCGATAAAATGACGTTAGTCCGCCATAAAGGGAACCCAGACCGTCATTGTTGGGAACTGTTTATTACGGTCGAACGTTGACATAACAAAAAGACCATTTAGGTAGATCCACTTCAAGGCTTTACCAACTTAGCCGTTTGCAGTGTATTTTAACGTGTCGACAAGGCCTTGTATTAATTACTGCATCTCCCTCTAACTGGGGTTAACCCCCAATTTCTTCTTTATTTAAGTATAAACCCATCTTTGATGACCCGCTTCACTGATGATGAAGGAATAGTCGAGTTAAGAGATAGAATTATTATTTTTTATAGCATTATGGGCTTACCCCCTTTATCATCATCTCAGCACAACTGGCACTCAAGGGGACAATGAATACTTAAAAGCGGTTTCTAAGGTTTTAGTGTTAGAGATATATAAAATTATGTCTATTACTTCCCGTTTGGCGCCATTTTCATTCCCATTCGAGGTCCGAAAATGGGAATGCTTCCACATGAAGAGTTTAGGTTTGGGAAAGTATGAATGAATGAATGACTAAATAAAAATTTACAGAATAAATATATAATTATTTTAAAATTTTTGTTTTAACAATAATTTTAAGGAAATAAATAAATAAATATGAAATTGAACTAAAGCTTTAGGCTTTACTGGGCTCTTAATTATTATTATTATTATTATTAATATAGAAACCATGAATAAGAGTTATTAATTATTATAGAATATATATTAATCTTAAGTTGTTATTATTATTATTATTGTTATATAGATATAAAACAAATACAAAGTCATTATTGAAGGTATGTGTATGTTGGTATTATGCAAAATCAATATTAGACATCAGAGATGAACACCAACAAGTAATGTACATTTAATCCTAGATTACACACGAGAAATGAATAAGTAATAGATTAATGTACATTTAATCCTGGTTTTTATTAGTATTTCATTATTAATCGCGATTTTAACTCGTTTTTAAACGAATTTACATTTGCTGTATTTTTTATATCAGCATTCAAATCATTCCATAATTTCAGTCCAATGAAAATTGGTAAATTTTGAGATGAAGACAATCTAAATTGAGGTGTAACAATACTGTAACATGCTTTGATCTATTTCTGGTCCGATACGAGTGAATTTCTCGAGTTCGTTTATTTATCATCTTTTTTTTAAAGTATAATTTACATGGTCAATTCCACTGCAAATGCTTGTCTGACAAACAAATTTTGTTATACAGGAGTACACTCCTTTACAGCGATTTCAATAACGATTAGTTTACCAACATACACAATTCGTTCATTTGTAAAAATCATTAAATTTGTTTTACTGGTATTTAGATAGTTTATTGGAGGTCAACCATTTCGTTACTTTGATAGATTTTGATTTAAATATGTCATTAGCTGAATGGTATGATACCATACCATTGGTATACAATACAACTCTTTTTCTCGCAAAGATGTTAATATTTGCGAGAAAGACAGTTGCATTATCCGCAAATATTATGAAATTAAGTATATCAGAAGAGATTGGAACGTCATTTATATATAATAAAAATAACGGTGAACCAAAGACTCAACCCTGGGGTACACCATGTTTTCTTTTTTTCCTAATTTGGAAAAAGCTCAAAAGAGGGTTGACACAAATGCACGCTCGAGGAGAATTTTCTATGAAAAATCTAACTTAAAAATGAGAAATCCTCTATTGGAATTGGAATGGATAGATTTGAGAATTTCTTCCTTTGAGATTCCCACTTTCGGATTTTTGATTCTTGGACTAAGACTGAAATGGGATTGACCGAGATTGGGAAGAAGCCAATTTAACGTGCGCAAGATTTCTCGGAAAGATGTATAAATTGTGCCACAGAAATTACTGAATTTATCATGCATACTTCAGCGTCCGTAGTTCAGTGAAGATACTGAAATCGGGGGTTCGACTCTCGATAGTGTTGGTAATGATAATAATAATAAGGGAGTTAACGAGATGGGCCGCATTTGTCTGGCCTGAGCGCAGTGCCAATTTCTGGCACTCCTCACTGATTGTTGTTGTTGTTATGACTATACACGCATAATATAGTCTTATCAGCTCTAGAAAAACAAACTCTATTCCCTATTTGGCACCTCGTGGCACTCATTAAAATCTTTACTTCGAAAGTCTCTTATCCTGTTATCCTCACAAACTTGGTTAATTCCATTTAAAACTTTTAACAAGCTAACATTTCTATCATTTAACTGGAATCCTAAAATAGAAAAAGAACACACACACACACACCTGTGGTTACCGTATGAAACCACGACATTTAACATTTTTCAGCCGTGGATGGTGACATTTAATCAAATTAAATAACGTAATAAGCTTAACAAAATCTAACCTTCGTTATATCGCTTTTTACATGGTCTTGTGATATTTTTCCTAAAAAAGAAAATTAAACTGGCATCACTGCTGATGTTCGTGTCGCAATGAGGTGTGTGTGTGTGTGTGTGTGTGTGTGTAGAAGGTTATTGCGAAGACGTAATGTAACCAAGAACACACTATATATATATATATATATATATATATATATTATATATACACACACACATTATAACTGCAAACACGCAGTATAATTAACGTAAAAACGACGCTATGTATAGGAGAATTATCCGCGCAAGATGAGAGCGAAAGAACGAAACAAATGAAAAAATGAGGTACCCACCCGGGATCTTGCGCGGATAATTCTCCTATACAAAGCGTCGTTCTTTACGTTAATTATACTGCGTGTTTGCAGTTATAATGTTACGGCATGCGGGAGGTGCCCCTTTGGGGCATTGGTTTCTGCGCGTATGTAGAGGAATTACGACATTTGTTTGGGTGAGGCCTGTAGTGTAGTGGTTATCATATCTGACCGGCAATCGGAAGATCCCGGGTTCGATTCCCGGGTGGGTACCTCATTTTTTCATTTGTTTCGTTCTTTCGCTCTCATCTTGCGCGGATAATTCTCCTATACAAAGCGTCGTTCTTTACGTATATATATATATATATATATATATATATATATATATATATATATATATAATATGTAAATAATGTGTGTGTGTCGTGGAACTGTCAGCTGAAATTCGACACTCAATAACACTTAATACAAAGGAAATAAATACATGGTTACAACAATCATATTCCAAAATCAACTATTTGGCGACATCTTTACATGGGTCAGTTAAAACGTCTGGTGACCATTTAAATTTGTCACTACAAAATAATAATTATTATTATTATTATTATTATTATTATTATACGCAAAACATTTTGATTGGTTATCGAGTAATAAACCATGTAGCTCGTGGCTTGTTGTGATCATGTACTCTTTGTGTGTACCAACACAGATGAGATGAGATGTAATGTGATATGTGAATTATTTTTGTTACTTATCAGTGGTGATAATTATCTTCATTCAACCTTGAATTGTTGTTATTATTAATAATATATATATATATATATATATATATATAATATATATATATATATATACAGTATATATAATTTATTATATAATTATTTTTTATATTAATATATATACACGCCATAGACTGTGTGTGTGTATGCAAATAACAAATAATGCACAAGACTCAAATCAGCGAAGCGGGAAATTGTGTTGTCGCTAGTTGAAAACCAAAAAATATTTTATTAAAAGCGTGAAAAAATCGATTTTTTGCGTTTTTCAAAATGCACATAATCCAAGATCTCGCATTTCGAACTGTGTGTGTGTGTGTGTTTTTTCTTGGCTACTTTACGGAACGGCGACAGTCTAATGGATACACACCCGAAAGTGCATGTGGTGACAGTAGTGTCGCCATAGTTTGACATTTTTAATGAAAATTATTAAATATGAAAAGGGATGTAGTGAAGGTTAGGTTGCGCTAGATTAGGTTAGATGTCGCCATCCACAATTGAGTGTCGCGGTTTTGTAAGCTATACGTTGTGTGTGTGTCCGAGAGAGTGTGTGTGTGTAAAAAAATAATAACTAGAGTGCACTCGAATACGATGCCAATCAACGCCTTATTGGTTAGAACCCCACTAAAGCTACGCACATACCCACCCACATACATATAAACCGCTCTGAACGCCCTATTTCCGACACCTTCTGGACGGCGTCGATAATAAAGAATTGGGTGGCGAAAATGTGAAAGAAAAAAAAAAATATATATATATATATGAACATTGGGTAAAAAGCGTCTGAAACGTTTTTACACACTTCTCTTAATGGCGAATAGAAAGAATAGAAGAAATTCCACTTTTTTTTTAACTTTGCCTCGTACAGGATTCTCACATTTAAGCATAAGGAATGAAATCTTAAAATTGTCTAATGGATTTTATCCGCAGTTAAGTTATTTTAGGTTAGGTTAGGTTAGGTTATTTTTATTCTTCTCACATCGGTTAATCATTCGTTTAAATTCGAAGATACTATATACCCACACTACTTCAGTCCTCCATATGTTTACCCATACAAGCGCGACCATTGTATAGGGTCTACATTGATAAAACCCCAAAAGCCATCTAAAATTTTGTATTTATGGACATTTGGGTAAATCAGTCGGTACGAACCAACCATTTAGCGAACTATTTAATATTCTCAATGTATGTAATCCCGCTCACAAACGAACCAACCAACCAACCAATTATCCGATTTCCCAGTCAAATTTCAATATAGTCACTGGCGGTAGTTCTGAATTCAAACTCAGAATCGTAGAATATCTCTCTATTTGCAAATTGAAACCAGATCATGACGAGTGTTGTGTTAACTTATTACTCGCTTATTTTGAACTTGTAATTTCATATTTTTGTTGTTTTACTTCTTTGTTATTTTACGTTAGGTATTTATTTATTTATTTACTTATTTATTTGTTTGTTTGTATTGGTTATTTTAGCTGCTTCTAACCTGATGATGAATGAAGTTACCGTGTTCCAAAACGTTGCCGTAATAAAAGTGTGTGTGTATATATATATATATATATATATATATATATATATATATATATATATATATATATGCGCTATGCGCCTCGGTGGTGTACTAGTGGTTAGCATCGCTGATTACAAATCCATCGAGACCTTGTGACGGCAAGCGACTCGCAGCAAAACCCAGCTGTTCATCCTTCCACACATTAAAGAAATTGGTTGGTAGATAAATGGGTACCCTGGGTAGCTTAGTGGTTAAGACGCTGGGTTTCTGGTGGGGCGTGGTTCCGATTCCACGTTAAACTGTAGTTCTAAAGTGGTGTGATAAGCTTGACCTTCATCAGAATGAACAATTCGGGCCGGGGAAAAACAAAGGTTAAACCAAAGTGTATTTTTTGAAGTTTAAATTGGAAAAGACTATTCGGATAGTGGTTGAGAGGAGCTGGAATTGTTTGTTTTATTTTCCACCAACCAAGGTTACGTACGAGTAAGTCCATGGAATCATTTTTGCATTTTTTCGCTTTCTTCACCTTCCTAATTATTTGTATTAATTTTAAAGGGGCTAGTCGATGGCTATGTGTGTGTGTGTGTGTGTGTGTGTGTGTGTGTGTGTGTGTGTATATATGAAAATTATTCACGAAAGTGACACGTGAAAAATATTTATGATGAATAAAACCACGAAGGGAAAAGAAACAAAGTGGTGCTCAAGCGCTTTCGTCTAATGACATCCTCAGGATCAGTGTTCCTGAAGATGTCATTAGACGAAAGCGCTTGAGCACCACTTTGTGTTTCTTTTCCCTTCGTGGTTTTATTCATTATATATATATATAATTATATATATATATATATACAGGGTGGGCGGAAAGTAGCTCCCTATTTTGGATTGGTAAAAAAATACGTATATTATCCATTTATTTCAGAAGAAATAATATGAAAAGGTAGGCATACATGGTAGGTTTTCTCTAAAATTCAATGTGGGCTCCAACTCTTTCCACCAGCTTCTGGAGCCGCCCAGGAATGGCGTCCACTGACTTTAGCAGGAACTCCGGCTGGATGGAGGACATGACTTCCCGAATTCGGTCCTCCAGTTCTTCTAATGTCCTCGGTTTGGTGCGGTAGACTTCTTCCTTTACCCACCCCAAAGAAAGAAGTCGCACGGTGTCAAGTCGGGGCTCCTGGCTGGCCATTGATGTGGACCACGACGACCCATCCAACGCCAGGGAAGTGGGCATCCAGCCACTCACGGACAACAAGAGCGAAGTGCGGAGGGGCGCTATCTTGCATAAATATCAGATCGTCGATGTTCTCCCATGTGCTGACAACCGGCCAGACCTCGTTTCGCAACATAGCAAGGTACCGCTCAGCATTCATGGTGTTGCGCAGAAGGAACGGGCCCACAACCTGATCTGAGGTCATACCACACCACACCGTTACACTGAACCGATTCTGCCGTTTTTCAGCGGTAACCGTGCGACTTCTTTCTTTGGGGGTGGGTAAAGGAAGAAGTCTACCGCACCAAACCGAGGACATTGGAAGAACTGGAGGACCGAATTCGGGAAGTCATGTCCTCCATCCCGCCGGAGTTCCTGCTAAAGTCAGTGGACGCCATTCCTGGGCGGCTCCAGAAGCTGGTGGAAAGAGTTGGAGCCCACATTGAATTTTAGAGAAAACCTACCATGTATGCCTACCTTTTCATATTATTTCTTCTGAAATAAATGGATAATATACGTATTTTTTTTACCAATCCAAAATAGGGAGCTACTTTCCGCCCACCCTGTATATATATATATATATTCTAAGCTTTTATTTCTTTACCAGTCTATCCACCTGTATCTACTTACTTATCTGTATCTCTGTGTTTATTATTCTCATGTACTCGACGTTTCTATTGTATATATTTTTTTTTAGTAGTGTGTGTGTGTGTACTGAAACTAAAATTTGGCTCTAATTTTACATAATTCGTTGTAAATTCTTCATCTGAGCGTCGTTTCAAGGCGGTATCGAGAGCAAATACAGCAGCTGGCCAACAACAATTTCGCAATTCCCAGACAAAATAGGGCGAAATAGGATGGCCAGATGAAAATTGGCAAAATAGATCTTTCCAGGCGTAAATTGGTCTTGTATTGGATCGAATAAGAGAGAAATTGGTTAGAAATTGGTTCAGTTATTAATAAATAGGTTATTTAGGCAAATTTATGAAGACGAAAATGCGTTCGTCATTCGAGATTCTTTTATTCTCTCTCAGGATTAGGTTCATTATTGTTCGAAGAGACTTGACTCAATTTTAAGAGCTATATCAGTATTATTTTGTACAACCCTTTTTAGTTTGTCACACAGGTTTTCTCTCAAACGGAAGTTGGCAAACCGTTTTCTGTAACCGGTTTTCCAAATGTCATACGTTGGTTTCGCAATTCGGTATATAGGGTTAATTCAGAGTGTAGGGTTAACCTGCACGCCCACACACACACACACACACCACACACACACACACACACACACACACACACACACAGTATATTAGTGAAACCCAGCCATCAAAGAGGCATTCTTTTTTGGCACCTTTTCAATGGTGCCTATTTGCATGCATGAAAACCCCTCAAACCTGTAAAAAGTTGTGATGACATATTAAAAAAATAGTAAAAGATCTTTCGGGGTTTTGGGGGCCATCTGAAACCCCATTCTCGGAATTATCGCCTGTAAACAGAGAAACTGAAATGAAGTCGCAAAAAAAATCATTCGAGGGGAAAGGTGGCACTTATCCAGTTCTCCGCAACTGAAACTCTTTAATCAAAATATTCGAAGGCACTTAGGTCTTCCCCTCGCCAAGATCTCCCTGAAGGTATCCAGAAACCCTCAGATTCTCATTTAAGGCGAACGTGACGGGAGGGGAGCGCTATTTATTAGAGAATTGGGATTGAGGGCATATCTCCCCTCACTTCTTCAACAGTCATATGTTATAATAAAGAATGATCGTTATTGGAAGACCGTTTCATTCCCTTTAGCACGGATTGAATTTTTAAAGTTAATTTGAAACACACTGTCTGTCTGTCTGTCTGGTGGGGCGGTCACCCTTGGCCTCTCCATCCTGCATAGAGAAAAGATATATACTGAAACTATGTGCGCGAGTAGTATGACCGCAAAATGGGAGTGCAAATGCAATGCATGATGATCAATGTTGCAAGGGGGAGGGGGGTTGGCATCCGTGAGGGGTGGCGGTGCGCACCAGCTCTAATGTTATGCTACTCTATATACAGAATGAGAAGCTGCTGCTGCTGCTGTGAAGGGTACGACCGGAATTGAACAGGAATAAGGGGGCACAGTTTTATTTGTAGAAGGAACTAATGTCGCGGGCTGTGTCGTAAGATGTAGAGTGCTGTGGCTCTATTACTGTGGGTCTAACAACCGGCGCACTCGTGGTACGCTTTATATCTGACGTGGAAGGCGAATCAACTTCTTTCTCCTCGAATTGTCGCGTGTGGGTGTTACAGGTGTCGCGCTGGTAGAGGTTCGCTAGCGGGGTGGAGTCTGTAGCCTCAACGCAACAACTACACTGTCATCGGGATCGTCTGCAATATCGATGATGGGGACATGTTGGGAGCATCACTTAAAATTTTATTATATTTTGTAAATGTTCCACTTAGGAGTGTGACGTGTTAGAAATGGATTCTGTAGAAAAATTCAGGTTCACGAGCCCGTCCACATGTATTATATCTGGCCCTACAGGATGTGGTAAAACTGTGTTTATGCTTAAAATCATTAAAGATAAGGGAGATTTTCTCAAAATTTGTGCATAAAGTCATATGGTGCTATTCGACATACCAGTCGGTATTCAACGAGTACCAAGATGATATTTTGTTCCACAAAGATGTATATGACGTTAGTTCGTTAAAGGAAATGAGCATACGGTCATTGTATTTGACGATCTCATGTTAGAAATGGATTAAATGTTTGCCGAGACATTACAGTGTTCTCCCACCATCTTAACATAAGCGTATTCTTCATCAATCAGAATTATTTTTCAAAAATAGATACATACGCGATGTGTCACTAAATACTCAATATCTAGTCTGATTCGCACGACGTAGAGATGTCACAAATTGGGATATTAGCCAATCAAATGTTCTCGAATCAGCGTAAGGAGTTTTTGGAAGTTTATAAAGAAGCTACAAGCCAATGTTACAGATATTTAGTTCGTGACCTTCACCCGCGAACCACGTTTAGGTGCTTCTAAGAACGAATATATTCCCAAACGAGGCTGAAACGGTGTATATCCCAGAATGACAGAGGTTAAAGAAATATCGTGATTTAATAAAAATTTATCATTGACTGCCACGGGCACTGCAACAGATGTTTGTTAAAAACATCAACTCCGACTTTTTAAAATGCATCTGTGAAATCTGTCTTAACGTTATAAAATAATGTATCAATGAAACCCCCTCAGAAGGCTCGCCTACGTCGTTACAAGAACATAATACGTGCGCACGCTCTTAAAATCAAACCGGGGGGGGGGGAGAAAAAGCGAATTATTGTACAAAGAGGGAGTTCATTCCTGCCCATCTTATTTTCAGTTTTGGGGCCTTTACTGACTAGTTTAATATAATGAAGAAAGTAGTCGTGATTCCACACGAGGTGTAGGCGGGGGGCCTAACGTTTATTAGAGCCCCGTATTGAGAAGAAACAGGCCGTTTTTCTGGTTCTTATAAGAACCCGACAGAGGTTCCCGTAGTTATTAGGCACAGCACGGACGACGCTGATCGTAGAAGTATATAGGACCTGGGGCTGATGATAGAGACGAACAGTCAAAGAGTAACGGAGCGACCCCGCAACATATCGAGCATGTATTAAAAAGCAGTCTCCCACATACATTGAGGAATAAAGGTTTTAAGTCTATAATATATTGAGTTAGGACACATTATACAGTGGACCAGTATAGGAGAGGTAGTTCTTGAAGGAACAAAGGTACAGGGTTCGAACATCATTGATATCGTACACGACTTCATGAGAAAGTGGGATAGGTCCTCACCAGCAGGATGGGAACATATTACAGCAAGACCAGCAAATAAACGTTCCAAAAACACTGATAGGTAATCTGAACAGGTTAAAGATTTGGGAGAAGCTTCGCATGTACTACAGTTGAACACGCCTTCACCCCCAGCGGTAACATCTTTGAAGAAGAGGAAGAAGAGACCAATCAGCAACGGCCAACCCTACCCGAGCGCCTCTAAAATACGTAATATCTAACATATTAAGAAGACGTTTATTATGACATTTCTAACCCAGCCTCCTACGGCGGCGTTGATAGACTATACAGAGGCGTTTATAATGAGGGAGTAGGGAAAAAAGATGATAGGTTTTGCGGGCGCAAGATGTTTATACACTTCATAAACTGGTGAGAAAAAGTTTAAAACGGCCAAGACAACAGCTGCTTCAGTTGATTCTATTTGGCAGGCGGATTTAACAGACACAGACAGGATATTCAGTGTATAATGGAGGCTACCGCTACATCCTATTCATAATGTATTCTCTAGATATTTGTGGCTAGTTCCACTGAAAAATAAGTCTCTGAAACAGTTGCTAAAGCCACCAAAACGTTGATACTGGAAGAAAACAGGATTCCTAGCTGTTTTTGTACGAACATGGGGGTAATAATTTATAGGCCGAGCTTTTCAGAACATGGTGACAGAGTTTATCACTTATTACACCAGCAGTTCTACATAAGGCATCTTTAGCTGAAAGAGTTCAGCGTACCCTAAAGGAACGCATGCATCGCTATTTACACACAAAAAACAGATATATATGACGCGTTCGGTGGAGAAGGGGCGAACGCAACATTTTCGAATTATGCCACAAAATGCAGTTAAAGTTTGTAAACTTTAAACCTTTGTATTTTTCGGTTTATTGAAATGTTGTATGAATTTGAACACATATTTGAGTAAAATATTGTTGTGTAATATGTCGATATAATAAAACGCCAAGAAATTTTACAATATTATTTATTGATAGCTTCTGATGTTAACTGGTGTAATCCATTATTTGGTCCTCTTCGTCGAATGTTGTATTACCTGCTTCAACTGTTTTCGGTTTCTTCCAGTTCCTTTAACAATCTTGTATAATAGTTCATTGCAGTTGCAGGCATTAGGTCTGATAATTCTTTGAGATCTTTTATTTTTTCCTTAGTTATTGGCAGCAATTGGGAATACTTTGGTTGCAGTGTCTGCTGGGCTAGATTGAATAAACTGACACTGTAGGATTTTTTCCCTTCCTGCAGTCTGACGGGATGGCTATTATCTGGGGTTGTGCGGTATGCAGTAGATATTACGTAGCCTTCTTTGTGTTGAAAGTCAAATATTAACTTTCTTGCATCTGTAAATTTAGTAGTTGTTGATTTCCTAATGACAATGCACGTTTCTAGGACGTCAAAATCGAGAAAATCAGCCTGTTTCATTTCTACAACTAGGAAGCGCTGCGAAACGGCTGTAGTTATGGCCGTAACATAATCTTTTTTGGTGTAAATAATATTGCTGTAATTATTTTTTATATTTTGTTCAATTTGGCCAAATTGAGCATCACAGGGCATTGTCGAGTGACCAGAAAGTAAATAGATGTGTTCAATGTGAAGCAATGATGCGGAGTGAATTTCTCTGAGATACATTAAAACCTAAATTTTACCGTGAAAGAGTGCAGACTAACATCTAATTTTTTGCATAGGTAAAGCAAAGGTTTTAAAGGATAATTATACGACAAAAAACTCATTTTTCGAATTTTGTGGCGTTCGCCCCTTCTCCACCGAACGCGTCATATACATTCTGGACTCGCTGGCCTCATTCTACAATCGTACCACACCACCGTGCAATTGGAACAACAACTAACAAGATTTTAGAAAGAGGTACGCATACAGAACGTAAGGTGAGGAAAGATATTCGTAGAGTGACAACACACTACGCGTTTCAAAATCAATGATTATGTAAGGCTGTCGCGTTCGGGAAATAAATTCGCGAAGGGATTTGAGCAAGTTTGGACACGTGAGATTTTTAAAGTTAGGGCTATGAGACCTAAAGACGAGGTGATGCTGTATTACATTGAAGATTTGAATGGGGAAGGAATTGCAGGGGGTTTTACTGCGAGGAGCTGCAGAAAGTGGCATTTATATAGGAAAAAAGTGTTTAAAATTTAAAAATTTTAGGCAGCAAAGTTTCAGGAAAGGGAAAAAATGTACCTTGTAAAATGCTAGAGTACCCAGATAGATTCAACACCTATATAAAAGCTGATGCAATAATGAAACTTAAATAGTATACAACATGGCGCCTAACCACTTCTACGTCACACTCCCGTCCTCCTCCTCCTCTGTCTGTACATCCTAACAACACCCTGGCCCACTTGTAACAACTCCATGGGGCCCATTGAATTGGGCCATGAATCATATGAGGTAGGAATAAGCGAATTTCAATTGTCTACAAAGTTTTTAAGTAAGGGGTTCCAAAAAACCTTAGCCCCCCATTTGCAGCTTACATGTTTACTTATATCGAAATAGTTTTTAGTGATCATAAAAATATATAAAATTCTTTATTTATTGCAGGTATTAAAATTACTCTAGCTGATAAAGTGATAATATAATGGCTTCTCAATTAATTGGTGATTCAGAGAGGCAACGTGTGATAGATCGCGTACGAGAATAACATTTCGGGAAGCTCGTGATGCTGGAGCCACCTTTATAACACGTTCATGGGTTGCGAAGAAGTGAGGACTTCGTCAAAAGAAATTGGAATAAAACTTTGGATGAATGTGAAATGGATACAACCAAATCTGGGCGCCCAAATTTGCCACACTCTCAGGAAACAAAGGACATCATTGAAAGCGGTACGCGTAAGCGGAAAAATAGCTGTGCTAAACTTTCTAGAGAGATCGAAGTGTTGAGAGGAAAGATCGTTATTAGTGGTGAGATCATTCGACTGTACCGTCATAGGCAAGGTTTAAAGCCTTGGCATGAATTTTCAAAGCCAAGAAAAACTCAACATTGATGACAGAATGTGGTTTGCCCATTATCTTGAAGATTGGGATGTGGATGATTTCATGCATTTAGCTGTCTCCGATGAATTTTTTGTTTACGTAACACGTCGGCCTAACTACCAAAATGATCGAGTGTGGGCCACAACACCAGATGAAATCGATGACAATGAACATCATCGCGAATTATTAAGAAGTCCAGACTGTGTTGGTGTGTTTGTTTTGTTCACTGCAAAGAAGCTCATGTGGGTGCTGAAGCCAAATGGTCAGAGTTGGGATGGACAGTATTTTCGTGATATTATTCTATCCCAGCATGTCATTCCTTTTCTAAGAAACCCAAACAATGTTATGGATGTCGATCAGGTCACACTTCCGCACGATAAGGCCCCCTTGCTTTAAGGCATTAGCCACTCAACAGTTGTTGCGGAACCATGAGATCGATTTCTTTGGAAATGAAGAATGGCCAGGAAATTCTCCTGACCTGAACGTCTGTGAACACATTGAATCAATTATAAAGGACAAGGTTGAATGTCTCTTGTTTCAAGACCCTGCAGCAAATCGATTTTCGAAGGATACAATGACGCAACACATTGAAACTGTTTTAGCAAATTTGCGTAACGATCAAGATCTATTCACGTCACTTTTGGCAAGCTACCCAAAGCGAATTCAGGCTGTCTTGGAAGCCAATGGCGGGAACACCAAGTTTTAATTGTTTCTCATTAAATGCAGGATTAAATTCCCTTTTGTAAGGTATGTTTAGTTTTACTGTACCTCTAATGGTTTAGGCCATGGGCGGGGAGGCTAACGTTTATTAGAGCCCCGTATTGAGAAGAAACAGGCCGTTTTTCTGGTTCTTAGAAGATTCGACGAGTGTGAAAAATTAGGCATAACTTTAGATGATACTATACGGTCAGTCTAGTTCGGTGAGAGACAGCACTATAGTACAAAAGTAACACTAGGGCCCTCTTGGGGGGGGGGCGGGCTGACCAAGAAGAGAGCTCGAAGCCTGTGGTGATTCATATTATGTAGACATAAGAGAAATTGAAAAATTTACTACACGCCACAGTAAAATACCCAATTAATAGGGTCCAACTCAAATTGTATAAAGTGCCGATTGACGATATACTTGACTCTCCCGAGAATTATATGAGTATGACCTGCCACTACCTGCACACACCGTTTTGGAACTCATTAAACTTTGCATCAAAGACTGTAAATTCACTTTCAATAGAGAGTATTATTAACAGGTTTTTGGGATGTCCGTTTTTCGAAATGACTTACATTCCGAGAATCCTGGAGGTTGGCATCTCATGGTTGCGGTACGTCGACAATATTTTGTGTATCTGGCCCATGAAGCGTGACCTGGATGACTTCCTCCTTCAGTTAAGTAATCAAGTCCCCTCCATTAAGTTTACTTTAGAAGTGGAAGAAAACAACTCAATCCCGTTTTTGGATGTGCGTGTGCAAAGGGAAAGCCCAGGTTTTAAGTTCAGTATTTATCGGGAAAAAACAAACAATTTGTCCTCCGTACACTTTTTCTCCGGACATGACCCCCCCATCAAGAAAGCCATATTTTCTTCAATGTTTCTCCGCGCTCTTATGATCGCCAGTCCGAAATACATGGATGCCGAATTAGGAAAAATCAACAGTATTGGAAGTGATTTATGTTACCCACGTTTTTGGAATCTTGTCTTAAGGCAAAACGAACTTTCTATCGTGTGTATAATAACCCTCGCACTTTGTCGAAAAATATTTTAGTACTTCCATTTTTCCCAGGCTTTTTAGGCATTGCTAATGTACTTAAAGTTTTGAATATTAATGTAGCATTTTCATATGACAATATAGTAAAAAATACCCCTACCAATAATTCAGGCATTATCTATAAAATTGGTTGTAAACAATGTGATTCTTTTTACATTGGACAGACGGAAAAGGATTTGCACAAGCTTGTAAAACAGCATCAATATTCCGTTAGAACGGGACAGTCATCCAGTGCCATTTTCGTCCATTTGTCAGTTATCCCACTGTATTTATTGGAATAATGCTTAAATTTTGTTTCACACTAGCAACATTGTTAATAGAAATATTCTTGAGTCTGCCATTATTCAACTTGCAAATAATTTTAACATTAGCCAGGGCCTTTTTTAGCTTGATCCTGTTTTGAATTCGTTCAGAACGGATTTAGATAAGAGGGGCAAAGTGCTAAAACTCTGGTAGCTTTTCCTTATAAATTTGTATGCTCCTACAATTTTTATTTTTCTATTAATTTTTTTGGTGACCTTTATATAGTCTCGAACTTATTTATTTCAGTGTTCCTGATGATGTCATTAGACGAAAGTGCTTGAGCACTATTCTGTTTCCTTTTTCCTTATATATAGCGGTCAGTCAAAGAAATTCCTTTCCCCGCCATTCTCAAACATCATGGAATCAAAACAAAGGCTACACATGTGGGCATGAAACAGACCCACACAGGAATAACAGATTTGTGGTATTTCTCGAAGCGACCACCAGAGGACGCCACCAAGACATAAAATGCAGCTTCTTTCTCAAATCATACTCACTTCTCACTTGCCATTTTCTCGTCTTGGTCGTCACGTCTCACTCTCAACACCTTCGTCAGTAGCACCACTCGTCAAGCCAGCCGCTCTCCGGCCTTCGCCGGAGAGCAGCCCGCTGTTCCTTCAAGGCTCCGTTCGCGCCTACACAAAGTCTATCATCAAGTAAGGCTCTCTACCAAACCTCACTCCGCTCGTTACTTTCTCCTCGTGAATCTACTCTCTCCACGTAGCGCCATCACGATCTCAGCCGCCCTCAGTCCCAAATCACACTTCAACTGTACAAGAACAAAGCAACACTTGAGTCGACTCTACAATTCCATCCTGCAAGAAAGAACATCACTGCTGTAGGCTTTCCGCTGGCCCCTCTTCAACAAATATCCATCTCCAACACATCCTCTCGCCGGCAAGGCCAGTCTGACTACAGAAGCACCCTTCGAGGCCCAGGTCCGTAAACCTCCTATTAAACTACAAGCTACAACTTCACTTTGCTCTCCACTCATCCTTCACCACACTTTGATCGGCGCCCGTTCAACAAGTATCTCAACAGGCCCTCTACAGTCTCCAAGGTCATCTGCGGCCCAACGCAATACGGTCAACCTTCAAGTAGGTCTTCAATCTCCAGAGTATTTCATCATTTCGTTAAGCAATTCTCGGAAGCCTACACAGTGTAATAGCAGCGTCTCGTTTAGGCTATACGCAAGAGGGTCATTCTCTGTCAGATCAACCAGTGCCTAACACCCTCATCTCTCAGATTTTGCTGAAATTTGGTTTATAGGGAGGTTGTGGGCCCTGAATCCATTTCTGAAATTATAAGGTCAATCCGACCAACGGTTCAAGAGATATGACCTCGGGAAATTTGAGGTCACTTGCGAGGTCACTAACATTTGGCGACCCATAACTTGGGTAATAATGGTCACCATTATATAAAAGTATATATATTTAGAATCAGAAAACGACAAGGAATCCAAATATGCAAGTTTTAGAACTCTAGGTTGAAAAATAAAAAAGTTACACTGTAACCAAAATTTGAGGTCACGATTTGACCTCTGGGGTATCAAATGAGAATTTTTTTTTAAATGTAAAAAATGAAGGCATAGGCATTGGCTATTAGAATCAGCAAAAAAAAGTTTGTTTTAGTATTTTTCATGTAACTAACATATAAGTGAACACCATATTCATAAGTTGTGCGTCAATTCTACCTATTTTTTCACACTTAAGCTCATAATTTGACCTATAGAAATTAAAATTACATTTTTTTATAGATATAAAAACAAAGCAAAAAATGTAAAATTGTATTTCACTGCTAATCTACACTGGCAATAATAGTTATAATAGTGAAAGGGGAAGACCTACTTAGAGGATTCATGTGCTAGCCTAATACAATTTTTGCATGCTCGATGCTCTCATCAATTTCTTTTTGTGGAAAAATGTATTGAATTCTGCTGCCTCCTCTTAGGGTAGGACAACTCATTACAGTTAATATATGATGTCCTGGCACTGCACATGAATCCTTGTTTGATGGATAATAATATGCACTTGATCTGATGACCCAGAGGGATGTAGAAAGTTCACAGTGAAATCATCAAACTCTTCACAATATTCCTCCACAATTCCATACCAAACTTGCATGTCATAAATGCAGCCAACATACTCTCCTGGTTTGACACATTTTAGGTTACCAAGCATTGCAGGTTCATTATTAAAATGACTTTTCTTTATTCTTTTCTTTTCTCCAATGCCACTTGAAATGGGATACACCATCAGTTCTTCCTTGTTTAGGGGAACAAATCTATGATATTTCTGAGTTCCAGGAATAGCCCTACTATCCTTGAATCGATGTTCCAACCGTTCTTCTGCATCTTTCAAATCAGCTGTAGTTACAAAGAAAACATTTATCTTCTTGCTCAAGTTTTCTTCACAAAACTGAAACATGTGTTCTGGTGTAAGAATTTGCCTCTCTGTAGTTCTCTGCAAACTGGCACGAGCAGTAGCTCTTTTCACTGTTCCTCCAATCCCATCACATGCATTTTTGCCATGGGATGTAGCAAAGAAGTGCCATTCACAAGACAGACCAAAATCCTCTTCATGGTAACAGAGATTTGTGAAGTTGTATCTGTTCTTATATTGGCCAGCACATCCATCTGAGAAATAGTGCACCTTCTTCAATTGTGGGCATCTGAATTTAACATATGTCATAAGCTTCAATATGAATGAGTAAACCATTATAGTGTTGTGTTTTAGTGATGCAGATAAGAAACAGACACTAAAATGGCTAAGTTCCTGGTCTGCAGATGATCTATAATAGATGACAAAAGGGTGAACTGTACACTGTGAATTGTCCCAGTGAAACCCTTGGGCAGCATCCTGGACAATGAAAGAATAATTCTCAGATAAATCACCTACTATAACTACCTCGCTCTGAGGTGGTAGTGTTTCTTTCAACTGCTTGAAGTACTGTGATTGTTGCTGAGCAACAAAGTGATGACGAACCATGCGGGATATTTTCATGCTTGGGATGATAAGTATTCATGAAGTGGCTCCACCTTATCAACCATTGTACAACGGTCAACAGTCACCCATTGCTTGTAAGATATTTCATTTGGAGCTGATTTCACACTGTCAAGTAACTCAAGAAAATCCAGGACACCCTCTTCTCTTGGGCAATCATTGCAAAGTTGCATCATGCAAGTCTCTCTTTCTGTACTGCAGACACTGTAATCCATAAGATCCTTGTATGAAAGACCTCTTTCTCCCAATGCAGCCAGCTGCAATTTTGGATTTTGATGGTATGTGCAGACACAGACAGAATGAGTCCCACCACTACCGGCAAGCACACAATATGATGGCCGTAATTTTGCAAATGTGGAAAATCCTATTTTGGGATTCTTTTCATCATTTTTATATAGTTCAAACATCTCTTAAATTCCCGAGGACCAATCGTTTTTGCACCTTCATTGCACCTTCAGCACTGATAACTTTCACGCAATCCTTTTGGCCAGGACACATACGACTAACCTCTTCTGACTCATAGAATCTTCTAACTATATCTTTGTGTTCTTCAGATATCACTTTTCCTTTGCTCATTAGTGGAATCTTCGGAAGGATTCCATGTTCTGATTTAAGTGAACGGCTTCTTTTCACCATGTATGTTGTAGTTTGAAAGAAACTAGCTGTTTTTCAATTGTGTATGGTGAGTGTGTCAATATTTGTAGTTTGTGATGGTGACATTTGCTCTCCAGGAATGACTGTTTCAATTCATTCATTAATTTGTCTAGATGTTTTTCAGATTTAGTTTCAGGTTTTGAAGTATCACTTACCTCCTCGGTAATTTGAACACCATAACTGAGTTCTAGCCTCTCCTTCAGGTGTTTCTGAGCAGATGATAGCTTACCACGAGCCTTGCTTTTTCTGGCTTAATGACAGCCCTTCTGAAAAGAACAGAAAAAAAGGTTTCACACACCTGAATATTAGTAATTAAATATTAATTATAGTACCTTAAATGCTATATAATTGGCTATATAGTAGATCAAACAGACCTTGTAGTAAAGTATAAGTTATTATATTAATTTATTACTTACTTTTTTTAACTGGTGTTTGGTCCAGAAATGCTAGAACTGGTTCAACTGAAGTTGAAGGATTTTCCTTTATCAAGCAATCACTGTCATTGTCCAGATCTTGAATTGAAGAGATGTTACTCAAGCCACTGATAGTAGATGATTCATTTGAATCCTGCTCAGACTCGTTGTTTTCAGTGGTACTAAGTATAGTGGGGTTTTTCATTATCAGTGTCCAGCAGTTCACACACAACAATGAGTCTTTTTTCACTCTTCCAGCACATTTTTCAACAAGTACATCAGTCACTTTTCTAAGATTGATTGTTATGCGTTTCTTGTGTTTTTGAATAGGGTCCTGGCAGTATTTCAAGTGCCGAACCATTGTATTTGATCTGTAAAGATATAGGATTTACAATTAGGTATATTTTTTAGAAAATATATAGCTATACACACTTAATATTTTAGGCCTTGATAGTCTCTGAGGCTCATTAAAACACCATACCCACCAGCCACCCACAGTGCTGGCTGGAACTGTACTAACCTGTAGACAAGGAATTTTGCAACTATCTGTGTTGATTCTGCACTTAGACAAGTAGCAACATGTTTCAACAGGTTTGTTTAGGCTACATGTGAGCTTAGTCTTCCCCTTTCACTATTATAACTATTATTGCCAGTGTATTAGCAGTGAAATACAATTTTTATTAAATTCTTGGAGCTTGAGGTCAAATTGATAGCTAAGATATAAAAATTCCTTGAAATGACAAGCAATTTATAAATATGGTGTTCACTTATAAGTTAGTTACATGAAAAGTACCAACATAAACAAACTTTTTATGATTGTTTCTATTAGTCAAGAACTCTGACTTTGTTTTTTATATCTATAAAAAATGTAATTGTAATTTCTATAGGTCAAATTATGAGCTTAAGTGTGAAAAAATAGGTAGAATTGACGCACAACTTATGAATATGGTGTTCACTTATATGTTAGTTACATGAAAAATACTAACATAAACAAACTTTTTTTTGCTGATTCTAATAGCCAATGCCTATGCCTTCATTTTTTACATTTAAAAAAAAAATTCTCATTTGATACCCCAGAGGTCAAATCGTGACCTCAAATTTTGGTTACAGTGTAACTTTTTTATTTTCAACCTAGAGTTCTAAAACTTGCATATTTGGATTCCTTGTCGTTTTCTGATTCTAAATATATATACTTTTATATAATTATGACAATTATTACCCAAGTTATGGGTCGCCAAATGTTAGTAACCTCGCGAGTGACCTCAAATTGCCCGAGGTCATATCTCTTGAACCGTTGGTCGGATTGACCTTATAATTTCAGAAATGGATTCAGGGCTCACAACTCCCTATAAACCAAATTTCAGCAAAATATGAGAGATGAGGGTGTTAATTTCAATTTTTTTTGGTTGATCTGACAGAGAATGACCCAAGAAGTGTACGCAAGCAACCAGAAAACTAACTCTCGTTAAGACCGTAGTAGGCCTATTCAAGTGTACCAATACCGTAATTTTGTATCACCCTGTTATTGTGTTCATTCGTGTAATTTACTTATCTTGCATCATTGTTTGTGATCTTTTATGCATTTCATTTTTAACGACCTAATCCATTTACTGTACCAACCGTACGTGTATTATTTCAGTTATCAATAGGCTTCATGTTGTTCATTTATGTTGTGCGCACCCCCTTCATTTATGTGGTGCGCGCCCTTTTTTCCGATTGCACTTATTTCGTACGCGCGTGTTCGTTTACTTCAGGATGACTCTGCCTATCCACTCGGATGGCCTTTCAATTTTATACACATAGTTTCCCTTGGCTTACTTGAAGCCCACTTTGAATTTTCAAACTTTCATTGTTAATTTACCCTCAGCTTACAAGAGAGGCCTATTTCAAGGTAGCATAAAAACGACACACTCCCTCTTATGAAGTTTATTTAATTTCACTCCAATTAAGACAAATTGAACGAAATATACGGATGCGCGATTACAAATTTTGTTTAAAAAATGAAATTCTTAATTTAAAGAAAATGTTTGCAGTTATTCAAGTCTCAAAAAACATTTATACAGAGGTTTTTTTTATTTGCGTGTTAACTTTAGAAACAACAATAAATTCAAATTTCGTAATCTAAGGAGTAGTTTAAAAATTGGTTTACTTACAAAAATTTTGGAAATTTACTCTCAACAGTTCTGCGCGAGTTCCGCAGATTTTCCAGGAAAAAAGTCTGTCAAATAAATTGGATTTCTTACAATAACTGAATGGTCATGCACTAACTTCCCAGGTTTCCACGGGAACCAACTTCAACACAAGATAGTGACTCTTCCCTGAGGAAACCTAATATGTCGCAAACTTAAAGTTTAACATTTAATTTGAACAAAATTAAATTAAATGAAATTTCACAAAATTCTTTGTCTGTCGGCTAACATCATTAAGCTCTTCCAACTTTGTTTGCACAAAACAAAGGCCATTCAAATTTTAAGTACAACGTGAAACAGTTTTAACTCAACTTAGAAATTTTCAATCACGCCACAGAACCTAAAGATTCATTCTTTACAAGCCACTTTATCTTTACAGGACCGAACTACAACTAACTTAGAAATATAAGTTACACCTTAAAATTTCAAGGACTCCGCCTTACAATATTCTGAATGACCTATCAAAAACATTTTCATTACATAAGGTCGTCCCTACGAAAGCTTTCTTCCATACATAAGGAAAGGAGCAGCTTTTCCCTCACTGGGTGTTATAAGAATCATTGTCCTTTGATTGAACATTGACATTCCCTTCCGAAAACAAAGCTCCTCCTTTTCCTTAAAATCAACTTAAAATAAAGTTCTTTCTTCGAAGCCACTTGGTTTCTCAAATTTATGACCAACGTCATGGTCCAATTTAACAAGTGGATTCGAAGTCGGTTTTCCAAAAGTTTAACCACGAAGCGAAGAGAAAACAAACCATTTTACATCTGAACTCGGCCAGCTTGTTTTCCCTTCTCTTTGTAGCTAGGGCCGCTCCTCGACCATACCATAAATTTCTTCCGCGAGGCTGTCCTGGGTTATATTCTTACCGTGAGAATACAAAAATAAAAATCGAACGAACGTTAAACAATCAAACATTTTTATTTTTTAACCCTGTAACAAGAAACCTATTGATATTCTTCAATAATCATGCTCTAAACTACCTTGCTTTAGAGATTTAAACAACAAAATCTTAAAACTAAAATTTCTGCTCCTATTCTCGTAAGAGATTTCGGCACGCAAATTTGCCGTCACAACATTCATTATTTGTTCTGTGTTCCCTTTTGCAACATCTCAGTACCCTATCTAAATTAGTGTAATTACTTAACAATTAGTCTGTATAACCATTTCCTTATTGCTAAGAATCAGTTATATTTAGCATAGTATAAATGCCGTTATATAATTGTTAATCACTAAAAATACCTTTATTGAACTGTTAATCGCTGTGAACAAATAATTGATTTATTTTCCCAATTAAACACAAAACAACAAAGTAATTTCTCTCTCGTTATATATTGTTTATTTGGGCATTAGGCCGAAATTGGCGACCCTAATTTCAATATAATTTTATTCAGTAATTATAATAAGCCTACTTTCTTAGCCACATCAAATCGGTGATCCGTAGGCCACTATAAATTGGTGACCAGCCTTATCATTAACAATCATCAATCAATTAACCATTATCATTATAGTGCCAATTTTACGCTATAAACTGGTAACATCAAATTGGTTAACTGTAGGCTAATATATATATCTTCTAAACAAGCCAATTAAGCCTTCTAAGCCAGATTACACCTAAGCCAGCTGAGGAAGTCAAGAAACTCGGTATGCGACGAGACATGCCAGCGAAAAGATCTCCTCCTCCTCTCCTCTCTCTTAGGTTAGCTTCCGAGGTCGTTAGCGTACCCCTTTTGGGGGGAGGTCATTCTCCCGGGCCTCCCCTCAAACCCCTTCATGCAAGGGACTAACCTACTCCCCCTTGCATGCATACACCCTCCCCGACGGGTGCCAACCTCACTCCCCCTTGCAACATTGATCAACATTGCATTGCAATTTCACACTCCCATTTTGCGGTCATACTACTTGCGCGCACGCACGAAAAATGTGAAAACCTTTCGGAATCTGTAACAACGCCTAAAAAAAAAGGGGGTTTTACGCTTGGCATACAACCTAACATAACGTTAAATGTGCTTCCCATTCATAATAGTCATTTTAGGAACTCCGAATAACTGAGTGTGCTTTTAGTTTCCCTATAGCTTGTGTAATATCATTTATCGTAAAGTCGAAGTCCATTATACTTTCCCCTTGTAGTTCTTCAAAGAAGCGCGTTTCTATCGCATATCAGTTTGTCAGCTTTTGGGATACTGAAAGGTGATTTGTATCGAGCTCTTAATATTTCAGATATTTCTGTTAGATCATCAGATAAAGCACTGTCTTCGTTTTTCAAAGGTCCAATAGTCGCATGGTTTTTCGACTTCCTTTTTGCAAAATTATAAAAGTTCTTTGAGTTAACCTTTATCGCTTCTATAGCGTCGTCGTCGTCTTTTTCTGTATGCTTCTCAATTAGTTCCTGTATGACGCAATCGATACTCTGCAGTTTATCATTTAATATTTATCTGATGTTATCTTTACAGTAACTTAATTTCGCAGTCACTCTTTTTCTCTTTCGGAACAATGCCCTCTTTTGTCTCTCGAACCTGCTTCTCTTTCCCCTTTGTTGTATTTTTGGGACATGTCTTTCCACAATTTCCAGCGTTTTCTCCTCTAAGGTCATTAGCATCTCTTCCGTTGTCTTGGCCTCGAAGATAGTTTTCCAGTCTATTACTTCCATGTTGGATGCAACATCTTCCCAGTTTATAGCTTTGGAGTGAAAATTAAAAATTTCGAATTTGTTTCTTTCTGTTGTTCGTGTTCTTTCCTTTCTTGCTGCTTTTATATTGGTTATTATTTCAATAATGTTGTGATCCGATATTATAGTTGGGGATATTTCTATATTATCAATTAGGTTCCTGTTGTTTGTGAACACCAAATCTAGGCAGTTGTTTTTTCTTGTGTTTTCTGTTATTTCTTGTATACACACACACACACACACACACACACACACACACACACGGTGTTTCGTGTTTCAAGTTGACCGTAGAAATATAGAAATTGGCGGAATTTGTAGCAAGTAGGTAGGAATTACTATGACAAACTTCAAATACCAAATCCCGCCAATTTCCATATTTCTGGGGTCGAACTGAACACCATATATATATATATATATATATATATATATAATATATATGAAAAATGAGGTACCACCCGGGAATCGAACCCGGAGATCATCCGATTGCCGGTCAGATATGTTATCCACTACACCATGGACCTCGATCAATCAGAAGTCGTAATTCCCATATATATATATATATATATATATATATATATATATATATATATATATATATATATATATATATACAGTATATATTTACATGATATTAGTACATCGTACCGTACGAGGTAAAACAAAAAAAATGTAAATAAGCCTCAGAGGTGAAACCTATTCAATTCTCCTCAATTTAGAGGCGATAGGGGTGCGGGGGAACGGCAACACAGTAAGGGGGTGTGTGTGGAAACCTGACGACCAAAGTTTTTTCTAATAGTTCCCCATAAAATGAACGTGATATTAAAGATGGTTCGATCACCCGTGGTTGGAATAGAATATGAAAAAAGGGCAAAATATTTATCACCGATATTTCCTTCAACGTATCGGTATATATATATATGTATGTATGTATGTATGTGTATTAATGCAACTACTCCCGTGGAGGTACCTTCATCCCCAACCACTCTAAGCCCCAAGTATCCCCTCCAAAATCTCTCTCTTCTCTCTCTCTCTCTCTCTCTCTCTCTCTCTCTCTCTCTCTCTCTCTCTCTCTCTCTCTCTCTCTCTCTCTCTCTCTCTCTCGCCCTCCCATTCACCACTTCTTCATCGTTGTAATTATTAGAAGAATGAGATAGATGTTATGCAAGAATGACATGTACAAAAATAAGATGTTTTCTGTATAAATGTAATGAGTTGTGTGTGTGATATATAATATATATATATATATATATATATATATATATATATATATATATATATACACAGGGTGTTCATAAAGTCACGCATCGCCATGTCTATTTATTTGTCTCCATCAGGCCAAATATGTTGAACATTGAAAGAAACTTGCTTTTTCGTTTACAAACATGTTTGAGATTGGTGGGAATCATTTCGAACAAATAAATAAAAAAAAAATGTATTTTCCTATGATGCGTGACTTTATGGACGCTATATATATATATATATATATATATATATATATAGTTACGTTAAACATTCATGTTGTATAAACTTCACAATAACTTTTTATCGGGGATCTTAATATAACTAATTAGTTTTCATCGCATGTACACACACACACACACTTAATCGTATATGTAGATTGTAGATATACAGGCTTGTCACCTCAGTAAAATAAAAAATACTAACTGATTTTCGCTTTTCTTTTAGACCAATTTGAAATGCGTGATAGCAGCAGCTATACGATTGAACAGAGTTGGCTAGTACCTGGGTCCATGAGCGGTCCTGGAAGTCTGCACGAATATTTTCAATGGTTTTACCATTACGTGGTCACTCATATGGACCCCAGGTACTAACCAATACGCGTTGTTCAATCGTATAATCACTGCTGTCACTCATTTAAATGGGTCTGAAGAAAAAAACGAAAATCGGTTTGTATTTTACTGGGGTGACAAGACATTGTGGACACCCTGTACATAATGAACGAGGAGTAAATCTCTTCCAGTGACGTACTTGACGAGAGAGAGAGAGAGAGAGAGAGAGAGAGAGAGAGAGAGAGAGAGAGAGAGAGAGAGAGATTTTTAATATACTTGAAGCAATTTTGCTTTTTCATCAAAACTTCTGTTGCTATTTTCAGATTGTGGGGATTTTGAATTTGTAGAGAAAATAGTATTACTTTCTACTGGTTGACAGTTGTATTCCGATTCCTATTCCGAAAGTGGAAATTTCCGATTTGAGAAAGGGCGGTAACAGAGTGGTCTGTGACACAGTTGCGGACCCCAGGGGTATTTTCTATAAAGGAATGACCTCTATTGGGAATGGGAAAATTAAATGGATCAGTTTGAGAATATGTAGTGGTTAGCGTCGCTGACTACGAATCCATCGACCCGGGCTCGAGGTCTGGTGATGGCAGCCGGCGCGCAGCAAAACCCAGCTGTTCATCCTTCCACACAATAAAGAAAGTGGTTGGTAGATAAATGGTACCCTGGGTGGCCTAGTGGTTAAGACGCTGGGATGCTGGTGGGCGTGGTTCGGATTCCACGTTAAACTGTAGGTCTAAGGTGGAGTGAAAAGCTTGACCTTCGTCAGAATGAACAATTCGGGCGGAAGCTAACCAAAGGTTATATATATATATATATATATATGGTGTCCATAAAGTCACGCATCATAGAAACATAAGCAATATCTATTTATTTATGTCTCCATCAGGCCAAATATGTTCAAGAACATTGAAAGAAACTTCCTTTTTCGTTTACAAACATGTTTTGAGATTGGTGGGAATCATTTCGAACAAATAAATAAAACAAAATAAAATGTATTTTCCTATGATGCGTGACTATGAACACCCTGTAGTTGGTCAAGCTTTTTTTTTTTTTTGTGCTAAAAAGGTTGGAAAAAAATGTATTTTTTACTTTATTAAAAAGTTTGAATGAGATTGTTTACGAGAAGGAACTTTGATTCACCTTCAGATGAAATATCTTACACACACACACACACACACACACACACACAACACACACACGCGCGCGGATTGTAACGCAAAATGAATGCTTTGAAATAGATTTTATTTCCCATGTCATATCCGGTCTACTTCCGGCCAAAAGACTCCGTATCATATCCGGAACTGGACTGGAATCCATTTGAAATTTGTAGATGCTTGATGTATAAGTCGTATATGGGGATCAAATATTAGATTTTCAATTCCATGTTGGCTTGAAAGAACTGGTATTTTCTTATATTGTTTTGTCAATTTTGACTGGATCAACTCTCTATATTTTTTAACTTTTATTAACATATTCAATAATGTTAATTTGTAAAAATTATTTTGAAGAAAGAAATTTAGCTTTTATCAGTCATTTTCTAAACGTAAATAAAGTTAGGTTAACTCAGAGTACGAGTCTGGCTGGAGGTAGGTTAAGATAGAGAGTACAAGGGCCTAACCTATTTCAACTTATAAACCTGAAAGAAATATTTAGTTACGTGTTAAAGTTAATATAACGAAAATGGCTCCACATTTTTTACTTGTTTTTAAAGAAAATCCGAAAAGAAAGGTTTTTTTTCTCACTTAATTTCTTTTGTTTTTAGGAAAACGCGCGTCATCTTTAAAAATGTTCATTATTCTCATAAAAAATCCTATCACTTTTCGTCTCGTATTTATACTGGTCTCATTATTCGTTGTATATGGCCTAGTCTGTAAGTTCATTCATTTTTAAGTATCTTAAAAATCTCCAAGGTTTGTAAAATATATAAAAATAATTTACTTTTAAAATGCTCAAAATACAACGTAGTTTGTCCTAGTCTCTAAGTTTTCTTTTTAAAGTCTGTTATGAAAATTTATAAACATCTTGTAATCATATCTATTATATAATTGTATCTAATTAGTAGATTTCGGCCTGGAAAACGGTCATCGCTTGCTAAAGGCAGTTTATAACTGTATACACACTATCTGTATTTAATAATGAAATTATACTTGGGAAAATATATATTTGTGAATAAATACTAAAGAAAAAACTTTCGTATCTCATTTTTTGTAATATCTTTGACTAAATTTAAACTTTGCTAGTGTTAAATCGTAATCCGAGAATCGTAGAATCTTAGGATTAGAATTGATTAAGATCCAAGTCACCTCGGATGAAAATATGAATCTAGGAAAAAAGTTCACCTACAAACATAATTTGTAAAAAGAAAATGCTTAGTGATTGAATTTTTGAATTTTTTATAATTGTCATGGAAAAAATAACAAAATATGCCCCCCCCCCTCCCCCCCAATTCCCATCTTCATCAAAACAGTTACCAATTAGTAATTTTTTATGCCTTTCAGAAATCATACAGGCGAACCTTTTATTCAGAAACTGTACCTTGGTTAACTGCGTTTGACATCAACTTAATCCCCTCCAAATGGTCAACCATTCAATGAATCCCTTTAGCAGAAAAATAAGTCTAGCGAATTATTGGTTATTGCAGTCATGCGTAGTTGATTTAACGATTTCGGATTGGTTGTCAAGTAGTTTAATCCTGTATTTTGTTGGTTGTAACCCTGTACAGTTTTACCATGTCCAGTATTGTAATGTGTTGGTTATTTAACCAACTTAATAAACAGACGTTCAAAATAGATATAAATATAATGCCCCTTCAAATAATCTATTCGCAAATTTCTATCCAAATTCGTATGAAATGTCAAAATGTGTGTATTCCAGTGCCTGGGCAGGGAACACACAACACACACACACACACACACACACACGTGTGTGCGTGTATATATATGTATGAAAAGGAAAAACGTCAGTATTTGCCATACAATAGTGGATTTAATAGCCCAGAAGAGTCCCTTGTTCCAGGCACATTAGTTTTGTGTATTCCATAAAATTTATCTCGGGGAACCATTCTGAGTTGGAATATATATATATATATATATATATAATATATATATATATATATATAATATATATATATAATATATAGTCTCAGTTTAAGACTGTCTTTAGGCATGATATGGTCTACTTTTAACGAACTGCCTCACAGGCTTTTGTTAGACTTTAGAAATTGGTTCTCTCTCTCTCTCTCTCTCTCTCTCTTCTCTCTCTCTCTCTCTCTAATATATATATATATATATATATATATATATATGTTACAGGAAATAGAATGTCATTATTTTAATTCATATTATTATAGTTGTTCACTTCTGTCTGATTTGCATCTTTTGGGAGAGGGAGGAGGCGGGGTTGATATATGGGGGAGTGGGGGAGAACTGTAATTTTTATTTTGGGATTAATTTTATACGAATTTAAAAGTTTAATTAATGCAGGAAATTTCGTTTTCGGATTCTTTGAGAGAGAGAGAGAGAGAGAGAGAGAGAGAATTTGCTTCAATTTGCGCTACCATTTTTTTTTTTTTTTTTTGGTCTCTGTAGGGACCTTACTCGCTCTTTCTCCCTGCAAACTTTGTGTTTGAAGAAAGAATTTAGGGAAGAGCTACTCGTTGCACGGATACAAACGTAGGGGGAGGAAAATCAACATTGGTCTTTGGTTGCAAACCCAGTGCGTATATTCTCTCTCTAAAGAAGAAAAATGCATATTATGCATTATTATTATTCCCCGTTATGCATGGGGAATTCTTAAATTATAGGTCTGGCCAGCTGGAGGTGCCCTCTGGACCAGTGCTTCTTTATATAGGTAGTTCCTGTTGGACGTAAATAAATTACTACATAATAAATTTTCGGTAGGTGACTTTGGCATGCTACGGACAAATGACGCGACGATGAAATTATGACTTTTTGCACATAATAAAAATAATACTATTCATGCTATCTTTTATTTTCCGCTGTCTTCTAATGCGTAACTGTGAATATACGAAATAAGTGTACGCATGGTGTGAATGAACTCTGAAGGTGTCTTTTTTATATAATTTTTCCTACTTTCCTGTAAATCTTGTTTTACCACTATTTTATGTCAACAGTGGCTGGCGAAGGAGGGAGAGTTGTCTATTCTATATTTACTATTCCTGTGTGAATGCTTTATACGTCAGTTTCCAGTATCCTGATTTACTCATTGCTGTTTCTAACTTCTCTTTGGGCTTAGCCTAGAGTGGACCTTAGGGTTTTTGTTAGTCTGTAACTCTCCATTCTACTATATAGAATGGTCAACGCGCAATATTCGAGCAGCAATCAATCTCGATCGGTGATATATATGTATATAAGCCATTTCGTTTAAAATTACTATCACTGGTATTGCCTCGTGTTTATTTTCTACGATTTCCAATCTTCGAATCTTCGTCATTTGCGCTATTACGCAGCGCGCATGCGCAATACTATCTCGTTGCATTGCGAAAGTTATCATTTTGGAGAATAATTTCCTTTCCTTTTCGATGCTGTTTCATTCCGTTTTTTTGTCCGCGGCCCCCCCCCCCCCCCCTCCTAGTCTTAACGGCCCCCAATCCCCCAATGGAAGATAGGGGAGGGGTTTGTGGAGTCTTTGGGCGTGGTTTAATGGACAACCGTACGAGGCTTTTACTCTTGATTTAACGCATATAATTTTGTGTGCGCGCGCGCGCGCTCTAACGCGTGAATTATTAGACAAGACTAACTAAAATGAAATGGGGAAAATTACTAGTGACCAAGCGCTTTCGTGTTTGAGGCTTTAAGATATTATCACTTCCATGGATTCCTTTCGCTTTTCACCAGTGTTGATAAACGTATATTTTAAATTCGGTCGACGCTCCTACACCCTTTCATTATAATCTCTGCAAGTTCGCTCCATAAAATCCGGTCGGAGTTTCGAAGTTGGTGATTTATCGGAATTGGCCCTAACAGATGCACGGCACCGGATGTGCCTTCATAATAGGAAGCCTCGGAATTCGGTCCTCAAATAACGCTCGTCCCGAGTTGGTCCGAATCTATATTTGAACTGAGCCGTAGCCACGATATGAGAGAGAGAGAGAGAGAGAGAGCAGCAAGCATCATGATCCCCTCTCATTAGGATACACTTCCTCGCCATGGTTTTCTCCTCTCTTCTTCGGTATACTGTAGAGCTGGCGTGATGGGGTGCATTCGGCATTTGTATAGTACGCCCGCCGCCCATGCTCCGTTCGTCGTAAGAGGCATCAACAACAATGCTTGCGCCAATCACGTAGACCCATCATATCCCCCCTCCCCTCCCTTTTCCCTTTACTCCCTCCCGCTCCCCCCTTTAGGCTGCGACGCCCCTCCGAAGAGTTCATTTGAGCGCGGGAAAGAGTTCAGACGAGGCGTGGGTCGCGGCGGGAGAAGCCGTAGAGTTTACATGCTCTCTCTCTCTCCTCCATTTGTTTTGAAGGTGATTGTGATAAAGTGGTGGTGCGTGCCGGTTGCCTCCTTTGATTAATCGGTACATCACAGTGTCGCACACCTTCGTACGGCCAGTGGTTATATCGAAGAGGCTCTCGCCAGAGAGGGAAAGTGATGCATATTCTCTGAAAGGTTTATTTGGTTCGCTTTAAATGGAGTGCGACAGCTCTTAAAAATATTTATAACATTTTAAAGACGATAGTAAAAAGGTTCCCGAGAGGGCGGTCGTAGATAGGCGATTCATCAGAACCTTTGTAAGACGTATTCATTTGAGGCTGACTGAAAGCGTTTTGTAAAACGCGCGTGTATATACTATTCTTTCGACGAAGTTATCTTAGTATCCTCCTACGGAAGGAAGCTGAAGTGATTTTTCTTCGATCCTTAACGCGCGAAAGCTTCTGTCGAATGCTTTCCTACTTTGACCACTTCCATTCCAACCCCTCGGACTGTTTAGTGGACTTCTTTTTTCCGTTATTTACCCTTTAATGAAGGGGACAATTGACCGCTCTATCGTAAAGAAACGCTTTTAGGGTAAGAATTTTACTGCATATTTTAAGTAATGGGACTCGCAAAGACTACAATTTCCTCTTTTTAATAAGTAAATGTCCAGCATGTCAAATATATTTGAACAAGACATTTTTTTTTTATATTCAAATGTTATTTAATTAATGTTTGGACTGAAGTCTTAAAACGACAAACATTTTATTAGGTCTTGTAATTTTAAACTGATGTTGAAATTAAGCTTGTGGGATTGAATATCCTTCATAAAAGAAAAGATGTCGAAATTGGTTTGGGATAAAATACATGACACGACATTTTGAGAAAGTGTTCAGGGAGAAAAAAAAAAAATTATTATATATATATATATATATATATATGAAAATTATTTCACGAAAGTAACACGTGAAAATATTTATGATGAATAAAACCACGAAGGAAAGGAAACGAATGGTGCTCAAGCGCTTTCGTCTAATGACGAAAGCGCTTGAGCACCATTCTGTGTCCTTTCCTTCGTGGTTTTATTCATTATATATATATATATATATATATATATATATATATATGGGAGTGAACTCAGAATGGTTCCCTGAGGTTTTTTATGATAGACACAGACCGTGCATGGAACAAGGAACTCTTCTAGGATAATTAAATCCACTATAGTCCGAATAAGTAATGGTAAATGGCAAATACTATAGTTTTTCTTTTCATGATGCTAGCCCGACGTGAGCAACGGATCACTCGCAAAGAGGTCCCAAAAATAAGCTTCCCTCACCAGCTATCTGCAAAGCAGATAGGATCCAGCTTTGGGACAGGATCTAGGGTTTAAAGCAGCCTAGCCCAGCTACATTTAGAACCTCAATATAAGCAAAAGACTCGCTGCCTTCACGTCAGATTGAATACATCAAAGAAAAAGGGGTAACTATTATATTTTTAGCCAAAAACCAAAATTTAAACCTCAACTGGCAGAATTGAGCGTCCACTTTTCAAGGCACATAACATGTCCGTCTCAAGATGGGAATGAACTCAAAATGGTTCCCTGAGGTTTTTTATGACACACACACACCGTGCATGGAACAAGGAACTCTTCTAGCATCATGAAAAAGAAAAACTATAGTATTTGTTATTTATTACTTATTCGGACTATAGTGGATTTAATTATCCTAGAAGAGTTCCTTGTCCCATGCACGGTCTGTGTGTATTATTATATATATACATATATATATATATATATATATAATATAATATATATATATATATATATATTCTGACACAATACAAGACCACGTTAGCTTAAACATATACACACACACACTTTTTTAACAAACTGGTATTTTGTTTATCGTGTTTCCAATAATAAGTACATCCCATTACCGGACATTATAGACTGAATACCCTCTAAATAAACTCAAAAACCATACACTTAACTCTCATCATGACCCCCCACCCCACCTTGGGGTCAAAACATTGAAAGCGATGATATTATTCGCTAAAAGTGTTAAATATCAAATACAATATTTTAGTCATGTCCTTGTTTCATTATACACTTTTTATAGCACCATTTTGCAAGATTTTAGGCGTGGGGTCATATTGACCCCATAGTTTCAACAACGTAACTATGTAAATTGAAGGTTCCTGACGAGGGTTACGGTCGTCATATCCGATGGAATGGAATATCAACATGACTGTGGAGAAAATTAATTCCATGAAGTTAAAAGGAGCTTGATGGAAGTCTGACGTCTATATCCGCTTGAATAGAATTCCTTATATATATATTCCTTATATATATATATATAATATATATATATAACGTCGATAAGTGCAAAATTTTACATGTAGGTTCGCGTAACGGTAATTTTGCATATAGTATGTCAGGGAAAGAGTTGGCAAGCGTAGACACTGGTCATTTAGAAGTGGCGAAACGCAGTACAGCAGCTGTCAATAAGGCGAACAATGTGCTAGGTTTTATAGCTAGAAATTTTGAGTATAAATCGCGCGATATTATAGTTCCTCTTTATAAATCATTAGTTAGACCCCATTTGGAGTACGCGATCCAATTTTGGAATCTGCATCTGCGCAAAGATATAGATAAAATCGAAAGAGTTCAAAGACGAGCAACCAAGATGATTCCGTCGCTTAGGTCGAAGTCGTACGAGGATAGGCTTAAGGAGTTAAAATTGACTACACGCGAGACTAGAAGGCTAAGGGGTGATCTAATCCAGGTTTTTAAAATTATGAATAGGTTCGGTAACGTAGAGAGAGCTTTTTCGAAATATCACAGTATAATAGAAGTAGAAATAACGGGTGTAAGTTGACAAGTAGAAGGTTCGAGACAGCAGTTGCCAAAAACTTTTTTACGCATAGAATAGTAAATAGGTGGAATAGTTTGCCGGTAGAAGTAATTAGTAGCGCGTCTATAAACATGTTTAAAAATCGATTAGACGCATATGTTGATAGATTGGGTATAGTTTAAGGTAGTAAAATTAAGGTTTTTGTGGTTCGGAACCCACGTAAAATTGTAGGTTCCCTCCGCCACCACGGAGGACATGCGCAATACAAAACTATAACCACAGTTCGGTCGACCAGCCATGACTGGATCCTAGGTTTTTGTTGGTCTGAAACATTATAACATTATTATATAAGTGAATTAGTGATGTAGTGGTTTGCTCGCAGACTACGAAACCATCGGCCCAGGTTTGATTGGTAAATAAATGGGTACCATAAAGATTCACCAAAATGAGGTAGGATGCTAGAGAGAGGTCGAATACAGATCAATCCTGAACATTTTGCTCAAAACCCCACCTATATATATAATGTTGTGTGTGTGTGATTCGTCATTAGATGTGTGGATTTAGTTAGTGTTTTCTGTTTTAATGGATTGTGTTTTGTTGTTATATTGCGTTTTGTTGTTATATTGCGTTAACGCGGTTATTAACTTGCGTATTTATTTTACGCCTCTGAGTACAGTACTTTTCACTGTAGCCCCTTTAACTAAAATTTGCCGAAGGTCGTGACTTTTCGAAATGATTTGCTGTTGTACAGAGAGCAGATTTGCTTCTTTAGAATCAAAGTGGCTTCATTTGAGTGAGTATATATATATATATATATATATATATATATATATATATATATATATATATATATAAACAACCACAGGGAAAAGGAAAAAGAAACACGAAGTCCGAGTGCTTTCGTAATACATTCACATCTTCAGGGAAAAACAAGAAATAGGCTGCTATTTCTTGTTTTTCCCTGAAGATGTGAATATATCACGAAAGCGCTCGGACTTCGTGTTTTTTTCCTTTTCCCTGTGGTTGTTTGCTTATTAATAAGATCACGTGTTATTCTGTGATTTTAGTGCATATATATATTCGCCAAACAACTCTGATAATGTCACGAAAAGATAAATGACATCGTCCGTTTTATAGTGTGAAGGACTCTTATCCTGTCTCCTGTCTACCTCCCCCGTCCCTGCCCTACCTCCGCCCTCGCGTTTAGCTTTGCCTTTATGGAAATTGGTACCGATAATTACGAAATATTTTGCATGCATCATTGTCAGAAGTCGAGCAAGGATTTTTTTTAATTTTTTTGTTATTGATTTTGTATTATGGAAATGAAATTCTATACGCTGGTCTTTTTATTTTAGGGGTTGGGGGCGGGGGCGGTCTGGAATTTTTTATTTTTTTGTACTTCTTTTAAAATGTTTCGTTAACTTTTCCATTTTATGTACGAGTTTTTTTTTTTTTAAATGACGAATTGAAATTCTATTTTGTTTTGTGTTGTAGAAAGAATTTTTTTGTATCGCATTCCGACTTCGTTCCTGAATGGGAAAATTTTGAAGGTTTTCTGTGAATTCGGGCTTCATCTAATTGTTTTGTTTACTGGTTGTAAAGTTTGTCAACATATATCTTCTGAGAGAGAAGTAACTTTTCAAAACGTTTTGTTAGACTTTTGACTTTAATAATAATAATGGTCGGTAGTTTTCCTTTTAATTGCGGTTTCCATAGTAACAATAAATATATATATATATATATATATATGCCTCGGTAGTTGTGTGCTTAGCATCGCTGACTACGAATCCATTGGCCCCGTGATCAAGACCCTGTGACGGCAGGCGGCGCGCAGCAAAACCCAGCTGTTCATCCTTCCCACACATTAAAAATTGGTTGGTAGATAAATGGGTACCCTTGGTAACCTAGTGGTTAAGACGCTGGGCTGCTGATAAGGGGTCGTGAGATTGAGTCGGGCGAATACTTTGTAATTTCTGACCGCCCGTATAGTCCAGGCAATTTGTAGTTAGACCTGGGCAAAATTGCTTCAGAAGCTTTCTAAACTGTTCCAGTCAGGAACCATTGCCGAATAACATATCCCAAATCCGACAAAATTGGACCCGGGAACACCCCCAAAAATGAAATTCAAAATGGCGGACTGGATGTTTCCTACGAAAAAAAAAAATATATAATTACGCTTTTATTTAGAGAGATACATTTGATGCTTTTTCTTTCAGTTGTAATGTTTTAAATAATTCAACAATATACAACACACCAGTTATTACGCAAATATAATGTTATATAGCTTTTTACAGATTTTTATAATCAATAATACAACAATTATTTTTTCCCAGTTTCAAGTTATGTTCATTACAGAAGAAGTGATACCTGGTCACAAACATACAGAAATTAATCTCTTCATCACTATCATCGGATAGATTACCGGTACTTGGGTTGTTATCGCAACCACTGATTTGGCACTCGCCACAAGCGGCTGAACAGGGCATTCCATTACGCTTGCATCCACATCTTGAAGTAGCACATTTCGTCTTGCAGGAGCAGCGGATCATGTTGAGTAGATAATTTGGAGCTGGTGGCTTGTCGCAGGCTGTAGGGTAGTAGGAATCTTTACATACCAACCCACTGTTCTGCATCGATCTTCTCTTCTGTAGACTTCCAGATTAGTATTTGAAAGTATGTGCGAAAGCTGTGGTACTTTGTGGACGCATCGGTAGGTGGCAAACGTTCGGGTGTAACAAAAGATTTAGCTGTAGCTACCTTTTCAACTAACATTCGATGACGTAGTGCGTTAGTGGATTCAAGTGTTTTGCAGCCATACAACAGAAGCATTGCCTTTCTTCCAGCGGCTTCAATGTCAGAGTGTGGCAACAATCAGAACAGAATGTATTTGCAACTGAACGGAGTTCAGCCACCTTCATCAGTGTGTCGAATGCTTTGGCTTTACCGATCGAAAAATTCTGGATGTGCTATCACAGCCCGTGAAAGCATGCACAAACAGGAGATACTTGCAGATGTCATTGCCTAACAATGATTGAATGCTGAGAATATCATACACAGGATTAGGAGATGGTCCCCGTCTTATATCGCTGCGATAGTACAACTTGAAACCACTGTCCTTGGCATGGTACAGAAGGAGAATCAGCAAGTCGGTGTCTTCCCTATTACTGTTGTAGTTGCATTTTCTGATGAGGAAACTGCTGCACGAACGATGTCCACATCAGCATCCCCATCTGCGTTGTGAACAGTACACCCGTGCTTCTTCAACATCTCACCTACGAGGGAAATAAATGCTTGCTGCTTGTTTTCATTAGCCAAGAAGTGTTCCTTCTGGCCAACAAACTTCATGCTTGGACTGAGATTCACATTTCTGCTTGTCTTGGTGCTGCGTCTTCTGTGGGTCATGTCCTTGATCGTAGGAGAGCTGCTGTAGCCATCAAAAACAATGATTGCTTTTCCATATGTTTTCAGAGTGAAATCGGCATATGAGTTGGCGATGCTGTCATATGTTTCATCTTGACGCCAGGAAACATGATGTAGTAGAGATCCACCATCCAATACGTACTGGTCTGTGCACTGAATTTCTTGAACTACTTCCATGCGTAAAGTGTCAGTGTATTTGATTATGCATGAGCTAGCTGAGACTTATCGGGTTTCCTCAAGATACTTCGTGATTCGAACAATGCAGGAGGATATGCACACAGTTCGTAACACATGACATCTTCAAGATTCATGTCTCCGCCAGTGGCAACAGTCATCATTCTCTGAAACAGTAGTGCAGGATCTACTTCTATATCTGAAGCATCAGTGATCACAACGGCAGAAGCAGATCCTAGTGTTTCACTTTGTCAGATCTTTTGGCAGAATATGTAAAGGCTTGTTTCCCAATCATTTTTACGACAATGTTCGTACCGATTGAATGCAATGATGAACGTTAACTCCAGGATCAGCAGTTAGCCCTGTTACAATGTTGCAGAGACCGAGGTAGAATGGAATGGGGATAAGGATTCCAGACGTTCAAGTACTTTCTTCATGTCATTACTGTCCCTGATTTGTCTACTTCCCTTCATTTCCTTGTGCTGTTCACTACTTTCCAACAAAACTCTGGTGTATCCTGCATTGCTAAGTTATAAGTGGAACACAGAGGCATAGAAAAGAGCCACGTTGTCCTTTGGATGTCTGTAAATCCACTTCCGCGTGTCAGTCCGCCTCTGCTTTTCAGGGAACGCATTAGTACTTGTTCTATCACCAGGTCTGTGCCGAGTCCGGCCCAATCTGTCGCTTCTTCTTACCACAAACTTACCTTCCTGGAACATTTTGTTAACGGCTGGATTTCAGAAGGCAAACTTAACATTTTCTGCAGGTACAGGTATATCGATTTCAGGTAATTGTGATGTCCGGCTGCTGCAATTATGGGGATGGTCTCCAGCATAGCTTGCAAATGCAAATCCCACGAGCCGGTTCTGTCTGCTGTTATCAAGGAACGTGCAATGTTGATCATTCGCTGATATTCCAACCAGAGTTGACTTGTTTGCGAAGTAGATTGTAGGTCAGTTTTCTTCGCATCCAAAGTGGTAGCAATCTGAGACAATGCATTCGAAGATTCCACATCCTCAACTGATTGATTGTTTGGCGGTCATAACATCGTCGAGCAGGTCACAAGCTTCCTTATGGAGGTCATGAGGAGTTCCATCTTCATTACGAGGGAAAACGTCTGCGACTAGTAAGGTACTAAGAGCTGCATCTACTATCATATGACCACGTATCGCTCTTGAAACAGCTTTTCCAGACATCATGTGTTGCACGGCATTTGGTCCGTATATTTCTTGAAGTACTTCAGACAATCCTGAACCATTCATAAGAGTACCGACTGCTCCCAAAAGATTCATCAGAGTGTGAAATGATCCCAGCATTAAAACAATGTCCTGCAGGTCTCTCTGTTCATTGATGATTTGGGAAGCTTTCCAGAACAAAGGCTGATCAAAGGTAATAATGCATGGGACTTTTGATCGCGTGCTATCTTGCTCAAATATAGTAATGTCGAAAATATGCAGGTCATGTCAGTTGGCGACATATCTATGATGGGAAGGAACGTGATCGACGCCACACCTGGATGTGAGACACTTGATCCACCGTGAATTGCCTGCATTGTTCCGGACCAACTTGGACCTGATCTTTCTGCTGAAGATATCTGCCAGAGAAGACTAAGTCGACTTATGGTGGCAGTGGGTACTGGAAGTTCGCGGAATGAGATGTCCTCAACATACTTCTCGCGTGTCTATATTCCCTAATGTCAACGGCACCTGGATGTGACACACTTGATCCACCGTGAATTGCCTGCATTGTTCCGGACCAACTTGGACCTGATCTTTCTGCTGAAGATATCTGCCAGAGAAGACTAAGTCGACTTATGGTGGCAGTGGGTACTGGAAGTTCGCGGAATGAGATGTCCCTCAACATGCTTCTCGCGTGTCTATATTCCCTCATGTCAACGGTTGCAATCTTCTTAATGTCATTGTCACCAACATTACGCCTGTGAATAGAAGGGTGGATCTTGATCTTCGGAGTTATTGCGGCAATCATACCCATTCCATGAAAGGTATCTTCCCATCCAAAGTGCAGACATCATGATCGACGTTATCTGCTGCTAGAAGGACTGCAGTGTTTTCATCAACAGTAAAAGAGCCAGACCCACTTGCCAGCGCCGCGTTTCTTTCGAATCTTGTTACTTCTGCATACGACGAACAGTAACCCAGCTGATGGAGAACGTCAATAAGGTACCTTGACCTAAAGTTGTGGTGTAGCTGAACCGACAAACCGACCTGTAGTGGACATAGTAATCCTCTAGGACGGGTTGCTTGCATAATGCTCTGCCCAATTGCACCTTTTTTTTCTTGAAGCATCCTGTCCCGCAAATGCTTTTGATAATAGCAATTTCAGACTGTTGGGAATGTAATCAAGAGCACTTTCTGCAGTGATGTCATTTGGAGATGGATACACATCTTTTCTAGGCGAGTCGACAGACTTGATATCACTTCTGATTATTTTTGCAGCAGCTTCTACTAGGTAAATCTTCTGTAGCTCTATATCTATATCACATTCTTTCGACTTTTTGTGATAATCTATAAGAATTTCATTAGCTGTCTCTCGTAGTGTTACTACATCTGCCTTCCCACTTTCACCTGATATTATGATCTTGTCTCCGTAACGTTCTAAAAGCTTTCTCTTCATGTGCCTGCGTTCGTAGACAGAGCTCTGACTTCCTTGAAGATATTCCTCCATTTTGGAAATTAGGTCTCCAATCAACAGTTGTTCATCATCATTCTCTTCCAGGTAAGCACAGGTCTGAAGGAATGCTTGGTGTTGCTCTTCATTAGTTGGTCTCCCTTTCTTCGAATCATGATCGTCGGAGGAGTATGCGCGAGGAATGTTTTTTCCACTTCGAAAATTTACGCTGCAGGTGTGATGGTAGACAATCTGCAGCAGGAAGATCACGAAGATAATACTCCAGACGGCCTTTTACATTAAACGACCATTCATCGCAGCGGCTTTCACAGCACCTTTTTATGGTTTCGGAGAACTCTGTAGTTCTTATTTTGACATGCTCTGATTTTGGTTTGTGTTTGGAAAAAAGTCCACAAAGGTATCACAAAACAAACAGTGAGTAGCACTGGAAAATGCGTATTCATGAAAACGAGCACTTTTCCTTGGTATTGCCTCGGCTGCGGTCTGTCGCTTCTTTATTTCAATTTTTTTATCCGTAAACCTTTTCCTACATACAACGTGAACACTTATTCCAGCTGTTGCAACAACATCGCTTCCACGGCTGCGGTTGGATGCATTTATACCATCTGCTCCTTTTTGCGAGATGTGAACCACTTCCTGTCCGCTGTCCAATTTTCTCCTTACAAATCACGCACAATTCTTCAGGGGTCTGCATTCTTGAAGGCGGACGCACACCGAGTCAGCCGTACACCGAATCAGTCTGAAACAGAAAACACAAATTAATAAACTGTGTTGCAGTATTTAAAAGGAGTACATAATAACAGTTTTAAAGAAAATGACAAGCACAAATACGCAGATTTGATAGGGGTAGTAGGAATTAGAGTTGTATATAATATAAGTTTATAAAGATGTAGCAATGTCCATTCTCACATACTCCATACAGTATATTTTATTTACATTACGTGACGTCATAGTTTAATACTAGCCGCCTAATACAATTTTTAGTGTCATATAGGTTAATTTAGAAACGAAAATGTGTTTTAAAACATTTTACTGATCAAGAAAAACGTCATAACTCTCTCTACAAAGCGAAATTAAAATTTATTGTATTTCGTAGGAAACTGCCAGTCCGCCATTTTGAATTTCATTTTTGGGGGTGTTCCCTGGGTCCAATTTTGTCGGATTTTGGATATGTTATTCTGCAATGGTTCCTGAGCTGGAAACAGTTTAGAAAGCTTCTGAAGCAATTTTGCTCTAGATTGCCTGGACTAGTAGTGGGGCGTGGTTCGGATTGCACGTTAAACTGTAGGTCTAAGGTGGAGTGACAAGCTTGACCTTCGTCAGAATGAACAATTCGGGCGGAGGCAAAACCAAGGTTATATTTTGTCCTTAATCCACGTAGATTTTTTTCGTGGAGTAGAAGCGAAAAACACCTTCCACTAATTGTCACTTGAAAGTTCGAAAATAGAAATTTTTACTCAAACTTTTGAAAATCACCGAAAAAATACCTTTGAAAATATTTGAAATTCATTCGAAAGAGCGCAATTTTCAAGCATAAAAAAATAAAAAAATAAATAAAAATCTTGGAGTTGGGTAGTCTAAATATTTTTTTTTATTTATTTTTTTTTTATTTTTATTTTTTTATTTTTTTTTTTACAAGAAATCTCGCAGCCTGTTTGTTTCACCAAAATGTGTGTGTGTGTGTGTGTTTAATAGATATCAGCTCCTCTTAACGTAATATCATTTATCTCGGTCCCGTGTTCGATTAACTTAAATGGGCTCGTTTCGGGAAGTTGACCATGTCGTTCGTATAAGCGATTATGGCGTCTTGTACCTCAGA